>SNQJ01S0203343.1:0-16675 GCA_010110895.2 Picea sitchensis
CAAACTTCACACCCAAAAGCGAGATTTGAAGAACAATGACCTCGACTGAAAACAAGATACAGAGGTTTGTAGACCTTTGATGACCTTCACCAGGGTTTTTCGCTCAACTGAAGAGAAGAGAAAAGCAATGCATAAGTTCCAAGATTTACTCAACAGAAAAACTCAATGAAAAATGGCGAAGAAGGCTACAAGATCCGACCAACAAGGTATTTATTCTTCAAAAAGATAGATGTCAAGGCCAGATAAGGAAGAAATATTGACTCACTAGATCACTCAGCAAAAGAGCCACAGAGGCAAACCCTGAAAAATGCAATTGTGGAGGGTTTTTTGGCCAAAAAAGGGCTGGCGCTCTATTTCCAAGGGAAAAGAGCATTACAGCACTCTGTGTAAGGCTGTTAGGAGCGTTGGCGCTCTGTTAACACTAGGACAGGGGCGCCAGGGTCTAAAAGTCCCAGAAATGTCAAAAAAATTCAAAAAATGAGATCTGAGCTTGACAAGTATGTTGAATGTGACAAGGTAAGGAGACAATCATCTCATGAAACTAATCAAAGAGGGGTGAACCAGGTCTGAAACAATCAAGGGACAAAGCAAGGTCAATGAGGAGAAAAATCCAAACAAGAGGTTTCGATTCGAGGCTATCTCCCCAGTGGAGTCGCCAGTTTCTGTTGTAGGAAAATCTCCCTGCGGACAGGTAGATCACCTCTAAGGCTTGACCTTAACCCTAGACAGAAATCACCCTAAGGCTTGACCTTAAACCCTTAGACAGAAAAAAATGCTTAACGTGACACTAACTTCCTTTCAAATACATACAAACCAATTCAAGGAGGAAGGGATAACATAAGTACCTTTTTATCGATGTTTGTCCTTGCAAATTCCAAGTTGAGATTCAATCCTAAGCTCTTCGATAAGTCCTGTAAACAAACACATATATGACCAACTTCCTACTCTATTGACATTACTTCTGAAAAACAGGGATCTATCAATAAATGACAAAGCTCATAACATCAGACACAAAATCCAGAAAGAAATGTACAAGGTAAGCTTCATATTACTGAGAATAATCGACAAGATTTTATAATCAGATGTGGAATAAAGGAATGCCTTCTGGCTAAGTCCCTTCTCGTTTTAACTCCTTTTTGCCCAAAGATCTACAACCTGATAACAACAAATACTGATCAGCCCTCCAGGTTTATCTGTAAGTTTCTTCCAAGATCATAGATTTCATATGTTCAATTCTTCCTTTCCTTTCCACCATCATAGAGTTCTGCTTATATAGGTTAGAGAGCTTAAACTCTTGTTATCTTTAAATTAGGTGTTGGGAACTCTTAGATCGTGGATTTTGATGAAACCAAGAATTCGATTACAACTGCCTTCTAATCTCGAAGATCCTTTCCTCATTCTCCTAAACAGGCTAACAACTGACCCATAATAAGGAGCGCTCCCTCAAAAAGGGCATCAAAGCGCTAGGAAGGCCTCCCCTCAGGTGCCTTTGGGAAGCTGCCTCTCTCAAGATGAGGCCTCCGGGAGCAGTCTGAGGGCGTATAACACTCCTAAATCATGATAGGGAGAGCTGTGCGACTGGCAATTGAAATAGGGAACGTCCTCTTCCAAACCTTTGTTTGATGGTCTCTTTCAGGTGTCAAGAGCTATTTTACTCCAGTAAACCATTTCTCCTCCTTCAAATCGTGGGCCATGTGAGACAGTGGCCTTTAGTGCCGCATTATGGCACTGCTGTCTCAACATCGCTTATACACAGTGACCTTAACTTTAAGTATATCCTGCGAAAGTTGTAAAGGATGCGACACCAGCACGACGATTGATAGGGACAATGCGACACTTTGTAATTTGACGGTAATCTCCGGCCTATCAAGGAAACAACTAAAATTTCATTGAAGGCCTTACCTGAGAGTACTGCCTCATCCAGAATCTTGGGAAATCCTAGTAAGATCCTTTTGGGATTCTACAACTAGTTTTATTCCTCTTCTTCTGAATCTGATGGAATTTGAGACTTTAGGGACAACTCTACTTTTCCCAAACTCGACCCTGCTTCCTCTTCTGAACTCTTCTTCTTAAACAACTTTGGTGGAAAAAAGGTAATGCATTCTCGAATTTATGGAGTTGTGATTGACTCTTTGACCGATACATAACCTCTTTTTTCAAATATTTCTTCTTCAAGATAGAACGGTAGTGTCCTCGTGTGGAAATTAGATGGATTTGTGTGCCTTGGCCAGAAAAAAATGTGGTGGCAATTCAAAGAGAATGAGATATTGGCCTATCTGTGTTTAATAGTTCTGCAGAACTGAAGCACCAACAACCATTGAAACAATTTAATTTACCATGAATTCATGAATATACTGGCCCTGAACAAATATCTCAGAGTTTCCCATTCCAGTTAAAGGTTCTCTGCTGATGGTCGCCACTTCCAACATTGTAGGTAAAAGATAAAATAAAATACCCATACATGAATTTTTTTCCATTTTCCTGAACATCCTCACAAGTAATGAGGAATTCCTCCAATAGGTAAATGCACCAATAAAGGCTGGTCCATTTGTACAAAAATCTACCACTGATAGGAAATCCAACACGATTCTCCCCCTTATAGTATGAGTGACCCTACCTAAAAATTACAGAAACCATTCCACCATTTATGGGATAATTGGCTCGGATTGTCGCTGTGACCCCCTCGCTGGCTGGGTGGAATTTTCTGCTACAAGCTAATTTCACCCTCTTTTCTCCCATTCCCTTGGCCCTTAAGAACCCTTTTAGATATTATCCTCACCTTCCAGACTGCATCAGGATGATGGATATATTCTATGTGAATGGGATACCATTTTTTGAGCCATAATCTCTTGTCATGCACTATTTTTATCATGAACTTGGTGCATCGCACAATCTCACCAATGGTTCTGAAGACTGGTAAATCGTTGAGGTGCATGATAGTTGAGTTGCATAGGTTAATAAATTCAGGCTTTGGGATGAACTGCACTTCCCTTCATCTTAGGAACCCAACTCCCAAAACACAATGATATTCATCTCAGTGGGAATGACGTCGTATCCATCAGATCAAGGTGAAGGAGTTTCGCTTTCTCAACCTTCCCTTTGACATCTCCCAACACCTCAATTATGGGATCATATGGATCATATGGTATTTCTTCTGAGATTCATCCTCTTGCTATTTTCAACATCTTAGATATTGAGAGCTGGTAAACACACTGAATTAGGGTGTACTGGGAGAAGGAGTTCTCTCTTAATCGCGGTCGTGGTGCGTGAAAACTGGCGATAGAGGGAATCTAAGTTAACAATATGTCATTCACAATAATCTTGCGGGATATTATAGATGAGGTAACAGGATAAACCGATAATCACTCATAAATGATATAGAAATTAATCTAGTGATGCAACCTATGTCCCATACATCCGACGGAACTGATAACATGGTAAAATATTTGAACGGATCCTAAATTTAATGGGTGGCATAACCAACACATGGATGATGTGAGGGAATTACCATTTTAATGGTTGAGAGGAATATCCACAACATCCACGCGTATGGGGACTTTTAAGACTTTGCGGGACATTCTAACAATTTTCGACAGTTAACATAAAGGGTGTGATTGGACATGAAGTGATTGACAGTTAGCCGTTAATATGTTTCAGATTCACTTCGCCCCCACCGATGAAAATGTGGTTCTTCGATGGTGACTCATATTGCAATGCACTGTTAAGTAAGAATTTATGAGTGAATTGGTGACTCATCTTACAATGCACTGGTACCCAACAATTGGACTAAGAAAATATATGTCATGGTAGCACTGAGCACACTCAGACGTTGTTACATATACTAAAAAACGTTACAACATATAATAAAAGTATAACTATTGTACATGATCCCTTGGACTGGAGAAACAATCCCTCTGTTAAGTGTGGGAAATGTAGGACTTCATAGTGCACCACTCACCCAACCTTGTTGAAGGATACCATCCAATTGTGTTATCTTGATTGCACCAGACTATCAAATTTCAACAACTAGGAATGGACCTAGCCAATGCATGCACAAATTTCCTAGATGTTTCTGATAACAAATGTCATAGAGGAGTACCTTATCCCTTGTACAAACCTATTGGACTTAATGTGTTTGTCATGCCGATTTCTTCCTAGATTTTTCCACTGATTGATGAAAATCAACAAATAATATTTCTTCCTCAAGTTCCTACAAGTCTATAATCCTTAGCGCAACTGATTCATTATTTGTCATATGTGTAGCCTATGCTATATAAAGACCAGGGGTGATAAAATATATAGGTACAACAACTTCCTTACCATAAACCAACTCAAATGGGGTATACTTGTGCAGCTTATTTATGGTAGTGCTATAATCCCACAACACTGCTGGAACTCTATCATCCCATTCCTCCCTATTTGAACAACACACCTTTGTCTCTTCCTAAAACACGTTTAATTCCTCCACTGTGCCATTATCTTGTGGATAATAAGGACTTCTCTTATGGTCTTAGATGAGGAATTTGGTTGTCAATGTTGTGATTGTGTTAGTCACGAACTGACCACCCTGGATCAACGGGTTAGGCCTCCAGGACATCCAAAACCATGCAAATAATGTTCTCAAATATGAATCCAGCAACGTGTGTCCGCTTGAAAAACATTGAACCTCCCTCCTCTCTTCCAACGCCGCGGAGTTAGTATGTTGCTCAGCTGATGATATATACATAGCCCTGGAACGCTCATGGGAAAATTCAATTGGTCCAAGAATTCACAATCAACCCACTTCCTCAAGGACATCCACCCTCTAACCGGATGAAGAGGTAATTTTTCCAGATGTGATGGCTTCCCTACTCATTGGAAAATGTCACAAGATCTATCATAAGCTTAAGCATCCTTGAATAAAATTGGCCACCATAACCCAACTTGAATTACCTTTTGTGTTGTAACTTTCCTCCAACATGTCCTCCTGCAACTCCATTGTTGCATTCCCACAAGATATCCTTCCTCTCATGGGTTAGGACACACCTTATGAGGATTATATCTAGTCCCATATTATAGAGTTGTCATGCAATCACTATAACTGTTTCTTTTGAACCACCAAGTTTTGTTTGGTTGATCAAGGTTTTTTGGGAAGGTTCCTGATATGAAGAAGGTAGTGATTGTTGGTTGTGGAGAGCTTGATTATCTTCTGGATTCAGAGGTCTTTGTTTTCAAAGCTATTTTTATACCCCATGAGGACTCTTTAATAACTCCTGAATAATGTATACCTCCATGGGGAGTGAAAGGAAGAGCTACCCACCACGGACCGGGGGACTCATCCTCCAAATCGGGGGTCCGAGGGAAAGTGGAGGCTCGGGAGACAACATTCCCTAATGGGGGTTCAGGGGTAAAGCCCCTAGCAAAATTTTGTAAATGTATATTGTAATTTCATTGTAAATCGACCTGCACTCATTATAAGGTCACATATTTGACGTTAGAAGTTATGTTAGGGTTTCCTTCTAGGGAAACCCTCTTTATGAGGGAAATGTATTGTGGCTATGGATTATTGTGAACATTGTATTCGGATCTAGTAGATTGTGATATAAACAAGAGGAAGTTAAGCATCGGCTCATATAGGTTTTATCCCTTTATTTTGGATAATACAATAAAGGAAGGACTCGACAATTTCTCTAGTGGACGTAAATTCATTAATCACGAACCATGTATATCTAAGGGTTCCCCATTGTATTGTGTATCTCCGTGGTTTTATTTCCTCGTGATTTTTTATTTCTTATTCCTCTCAGATCCTATTTTTGTAATAACTTGTATAAGAGAAAAAGGTAACTCGCAGTAAAATAGGGTTCTTGGTTTGAGGGGGAGCAATGGAGGAATATGGAAAGTTTAGGGTCGAGAATTGAACGGGCTGAAAACTACCCGCCAGCTATGGAAGATGCATATGGAAGATTATTTATATCGGAAGGATCTATTCCTAGCATTAGGTGGTGTAGCAAAGAAGATGACAACCATGAAGGACAAAGAATGGGAGATTTTTGATAGAAACGATCTAGGAAGGATACGGTTGAGACTGAAGTGTTGGAAGCTTTCAATATTTCAAAATAAAATACAATGAAGGAGTTGATGGTCGCATTGTATAAACTGTGGCTGAAACCCCTCGGTTATCCAATACTCCATTTCATTGAATATATTATTTGAATATGAACATGTCAAGGTGGGTCCTTGCATACCATTTAAATGAATTTAATAATGGTTACTAATCATCCAAGTTCTGTAAAATAGGATTTTGATGATGAGGTTAGGATCTTCTAATCTTGTGCTCATTTAAAGATGAATGATTGGTCATGGTTGTACTAATTTTATCTAAGTTCAAAACACTTTAAATTTTGATGATGTTGTTGGTGCTATCCTTAGTGAGGAAAATGATGAAAATCATAGGTGAGACACCACCGTGTAATGCTAAAAAACATGGAGAACATGTGAAATAAAAAAAGATAGAGGAAATGGCCTGGCGAACCCAGGAATTTTAGAACTTGTTAATCCAAACCAGAACCGATAAACACAGAGCGCCGAACCTCGTGTTGTTGACATCCAATGGAAAGACTGCAAGAGTCTCGTTAAAACAGCGACTCGACAACACGATAAACAGTAGCCAAAACGCAACACGACGTCATGCCACGCCTCTGATCCTCCAGACAATACTTCATGACCTTTCGGGCAGTGATCAGGGCCTACTCACACAACTCATTACAGGTTCACTTCATACCATGTCCGCGATTCGAAGAGGTCCATCTATGACTTACAAACCCGTTTGGAAACGGGGAAAGGCAAAACAAAAGAAGCAAATGGAAATCAAATGCCTTGGAAAGAGGCAAGACATCTTCTCTGGTGATCCAAGGAAAAATCCACTCAAATGTGGTAGTCTAAGGCAAAGGCTCTATATCCATATCGGCTATACAAGGTGTGGAAGGTCACCAAAGGATCAATATGATAGAAAAAGGAGAGAAGGTAGGGTCATTGTATTTATGTAACGGGTAATACCGACTCTTTCTATCTCTTTTATTTCTACAAGAGTGGATACTAACATTGTGGTATCATAGGGTTTGGATTACATGAGTGATAAGGATGCGATACTTCACAAAAGAAAATTTGTTTCCGCATCTTAAACAAATTGATTTGATTTCTGAGAACCAAGGCTATGGGAAACATAAGAGAGTCAGATTTTTCATAGTCAGAAAAGAAAAGAAGAGCGAAACGTTAGATCTTGTGCATACAAATGTATGGGTACCCACTTAGGTACCATCTCTTGGTGTCTCTTTGTTATTATGTTACTTTTTTTGATGATGGAACTAGAAAAACTTTGGCTTATTGCATTCAAAAAAAAACCCATATTTTGATACCTTAAGAAATGGAAAGCTTTAGAAATGAGATAGGAAAAGGTTGGAAGTGTCTCAGATCAAACAATGGAGGTGAATATTACGTAGAAAGGAGCGCTTTATAATTACCACCATACCATGGGATTTTGTATAGAGAATAGAGTTCCGTGAAATTCAATAAGAAAAATGGTGGGTCGGAAAGGATGAACAGGATGACCCATGGAGTGCAAGGAGAAGGAGATTGCATGTTGGTTTTCCCCATACTGGGAAGATGTTGTAGATATTGTTGTTTACTTAATAAAGAGGGGACCTTCAAGTTCTTTGGATGGTAGAACTCGAGAGGAGGACAAAAAGGTAAATCCATTTTTTAAAGACTTCGGCCAGGAAGCATTTGTCCATATTGATAAAAAAATAGAACAAAGCTTGAGGAAAAATCCAAGAAGTGTAACATTATTGGATACAGTGTTAATGAAAATAACAAAATCATTAAAAAAAAAAAAATAAAAAATCATTAGGAGTAGAGATTTTATATTCAATGAGGAAGGTCATGTACAAATATCAGCCATAAGGAAAGAAACAAGAAAAAGAAAACTGTATCATTACGCTATTTGATGAGATCACTGGAAAAGAAATCTTAAAGGGAACTAGAAAATCAAAATGTATTAACAACAGGAGATGCATGCACCTCACAATCCTGCAAGTGTTGTTAGAAAAAACTACCAGGTTAAGTATACCACCAGAATCAATCAACAATAAACAATACTCTCCTTCATTGTGTTATTTATTATTGACTAATTATGGTGGACCAGAATGTTATGAAGAGGAAATGTAGGTAGAAATTGTAGACACCAAAAGGAAGTGGGAGCAAGGAATGAAAGAGGAAATGGATTCCTTGGTAAATAAACAAACTTGGGATTTGGTTCAGTTTCCTACATGAAAAAGAGCATTGTAGAATAAATGGGTTTATATGTTGAAGGAACAAGATGGAGGAAAAATGTGGTACAAGACTAGACATGTTGTAAAGGGTTTGCACAAAAGAAAGGTATAGATTTTGATGAAATATTTTCTCATGTTGTTAAAATGAATTCATTTAGAACTATTTTAAGTCTTGTGGTAGTAGAAGATTTGCATCTTGAACAACTGTATGTAAAAACAACTTTTCTGCATGGGGATTTGGAGGAAGAGATTTATATGAAGCATCCATAGGGGTATGAGGTCAAAGGGAAGGAAAATTTGGTATGAAAGTTGAAGAAGAGATTGTATGGCCTAAAGAAAGCTCCAAGGAAGTGGTATTTGAAGTTTGATGGGTTTATGATAGAACAAGGTTATAGTATATGTCATTCTAATCACTGTGTTTATTTTAAAAGGCTAGAAAATGGAAGCTATATTATCTTGTTATTGTATGTAGATGACATGCTTGTTGCAGGGTCTAATATGTAGGATATAAATGTTCTCAAGAAGAAATTATCTAATTCATTTGCAATGAAGGATTTGGGTGCTGCAAAGAAAATCCTTGGTATGAGAATAACAAAAGACAAAAAAATCACAATTTGACATTGTCTCAGGGTGAGTACATAGAGAAGGTGTTGGAGAGGTTTAGAATGCAGAATGAAAAACCAGTTAGTACACCTTTGGAAAACCATTTCAAATTAACTAAGGAAATGTGTCCCAAGATACAGGAGGAGATAGAATACATGTCAAGGGTCCCTTATTCATCAGCAGTTGGCAGCTTGATGTATGTGATGGTTTGCACAAGACAAGATATTTCACATATAGTGGGAGTTGTGAGTAGGTATATGAACAATCCAGGTAAAGAACATTGGGAGGAAGTAAAGTGGATTCTCAAGTATTTGATAGGTATTGCTACTCGTGCATTATGTATATGGATATGTTGATTCAGATATGGCAGGTGATAAAGATAGCAGGAGGAGCACCACAGGGTATGTTTTTACTATAGATGGAACAAAAACAAGTTGGATTTTGAAACTACAAAAGGTTTTTGCACTTTCAAAAAAAGAGCCAGAGTATGGTGTTTCTACGAAGGCTAGTAAAGAGATGATTTGGTTACAGAGGTTTATGGAGGAATTGGAAAAGAAGCAGGAGAATAGTAGGTTGTACTATGACACTGAGACTGCCATTCATATTGCAAAGAAATCAACCTTCCATTCGAAGACTAAGAATATACAGCTCAGGTACCATTTCATACGATCTGTCTTGGAAGATGGACATTTGAAGTTGGAAAATATACACACTAGCCAGAATCCTACAGACATGTTAACAAATGGAGTAACCAGGGAGAAATTGGATTCCTACTTTGTTTCAGTTGGTCTCCGGGCATGAATATGAATATGCAAAATTTTCTAGGTCCAAGAAGTATTATAGTCCAGCATATACAACAACGATGGAGTTGTTGAGATCAGTCTCAAAGTGGGAGATTGTTGGTTTTGGAGCCTGATTACCTTCATGATTAAGAGGTCTTTGTTTTAATCTATGTTTATACCCCAGAAGAATGTACACTCCTCCACTCGAGGGAGTGCAGGGGGGGTTACCCCCCCTGCGGGGTCTGAGGGGGCTATCCCCTCAGCTAGGGGGGTTCGGGGACAAGTGGGGTTTTTGTAAATGTTTTGACCTACACATAATAGATCTAGATAAACAATGATACACACATTTGTAGAGATAATTTAAAAAGAAGAAGAAGGAGAGAAAGAATGGAAAGAATTATCATTAACCATTGTGAATAATGAATAATTTACACATGATATACTCTGTATAACTCAATGAGTTCGACTTGAGGTGAACCAGGTCACCATATTGGTGGTCTAGAGTGATCTGGACACACACCAATATTTATGGGAGTTAATTTCCACCTATTCTAGTCTCTCAGGCAGTTACGGGAGTGAACTGCCACCTAGTTGAGTTAACTAGTCAACTAGTCTTCAGTTAACTGACTAAACAGAAAGTAGTGAGGAGTTAACTCAAGGAATCAAGGCTAATGTGACACTTTTGTGATGATACCAAGGCAAGGTCGAATTACCATGGTGATGATCCCAATGCAACATCTAAACTCAACTCAACTAGTCAAACTGAAGTGTGAAATGAAAGAGAATATTCTCTAGGTGGAATATTCTCTCCTAAAATATAGGAGACTGGATAATGAATAATTATGACTAATGAACAAATAAAAACCTTAGGAAAAATAAATCCTAGGTGTGTGTGAAGTAACTCCAACAATTTCAAGGGAAAGTGTTCCTCGATGGGGGTTTGGGGGTGAAGCCCCCGAAGGAAAAAATTCCTTCTAAATGTTTATTGTAATTTCATTGTAAATATGGACAATTCATTATAAGGTTGCAAATCTGATGGTAGAAGTTATGTTAGGTTTTTTTTTCCCTAGAAGGAAACCCTCTTTTATGAGGGAAATGTATTGCGACTATGGATTATTGTGAATATTGTATTATGAGATAGGAGACTATGAGAGAAAGAAGAAGAAGTTACAACGAGTTTGTTGTAGGTTGTATCCCTTCATTTATTGGATAATAATAAAAGAAGGACCTGCCAATTTATCTGGTGGATGTAGCCCACACTGTGTGTTGGCCCTTGGTTATGTAAGAAAGCGAAGACTAAGGAAAAGAGGTGAAGTACAAAATGCATGGAAGGTACATAAACTGAGGAAGGGTCAAAGTGGTTAAAGAAGAAGAAAATAAGGAGAGAAGTAAAGGAAAATCTAGTCGTTGGAAGAGAATATCAAGGAAGATAAAGCATCAAAGAAGACAGATCGTGGACAACTCAACACGCAAAAAAATACATCAACGAGATCTTTGAATCACCTCGTGGAAAATAAGGACGGACAAGTTGGTGAAGCCCTTAAAATGTGGGTCAAGTGGACCTAGGGTTTTGAAACCTAGACTTTGGTCATGTAATGTATAAATAAAGGTCTAGAAGACCTGGGAGGGTTGGTTCTAGTTCGCATGTTGTCCATTGTTGGTTATGATTATTTTTGTTAAGAGAAGTATTGAGATGGTATTGTAAGATGTTCATCTGGGTGTGTAGGGAGGGAAGATAAGGAGAGAAAGAGAGAGAAATATTTGCATCTAAGTGCACAAATAGACTTGTATGTTTTCATCCAATATATCAAGCAAAACTGTTCTGTGGACATAGCCCTAGAGAGAGGGTGAACCACGTATATCTTATTGTCTTGTGGTTGATGTTGTGTTATTTTCTATCTGTTATCCTATTATTGCATTGTTGTGTTAGATCAGAGATATAACTTGCAAGTAAGCTTAGGAGTGGTAAAATATATCTAGGTTTTTGTGTGTTGTTGTCCTGGATTCACTTTTCATTTCCTCTGGTTGTAGACACATGTTTCCTACAACCCCCTATTTGTACTTCAGGTGAGACTGAATATGATTCATAGGTGTTGCTGAAAGGGCCAATAGTTAGGGTTTGTTGATGCACTGTTAGAATTTAACTCTAGGTATGCTCCTGTGCCAACAAATGGTTCTGTTTCAAGGACCGAGATCTTCTTGAGGGAATTTCAATGTGGTTTCCATTGAAGACAAAAATTCAGAAGTGGATATAAGAACAAGAGAAGGACTTCTCTAAAGCTTAGAACAAGAATCCTATCATTAGTATAGAAGATTGGTTGGGAAGGTACATCTTCACTGACATACATGATATTTTCTTTGGAGGAGTTCATAAGGAGTTATACGAGTGGTTAGCCATATTAGTAGATACTCAGTTTGAGATTAGATCTAGACCACCTATGGTTTGGACAACAACACTGATCAAGAAGGTCAAGAGAGTTGATAACACTCTATCTAGAGCAGTGGATATCTAGTTTTATAGAACTATTGGAGGCTACATTACCGAGTTCACTATCGAGAGAGTTGAATCGTATAGTCAACCAGAGAGGTATTTCTTAAGGGACCTAGAGGAAAATTCCTACACTTTTTAAAGTTGAAGATTAAAATGCTATTGCATGAGAAGAATATCCTAAAGATACAGTGAATCCAATGTTCAAGAATTAGGACAGCGACAGTGACACAGAGGTTGGACTTACGCGTAGCGGGAGACCATTCAGAGAGGTTCTTCTTGCGAACCTATTTAAGAAAAACTATGGAGACGAGGAATTCTATAGTGGAGAAGAAGAAGATCTAACATACAAAGAGTATTCAGATTCGAAAAGAACAGAGGAAGCAGGATCTAAAGAACTTCACTAGGAATAACCAGAAACTTTAGGCACTGCGCCTACTGTCGAAGTAAGTATTATCAATCTTCCTGTTGTTTTAGAAACATTAATTAACCAGAGTAACCAAATTAGTCAGAGCAATCAGAGTACTGTTACAGGAATTTTGGTACATACTCAGTCAAGAAACCAAGGAAGATCTATGGCATATGAAATGAGGTTACCCATCTTCAGAGGAGATGGATCTGAAGATCCTAACCAACATTGGTTCTTATGCGAAGCTGTATGGAGTATCAAGAAAGTCACTAACGAAGTTGTTAAGAGAACTCATTTTAGTACTACATTGAGGGATCACACTCTGAACTAGTATATGAAGTTTTCTTCAGGACCTGGACAGCCAAAACCGTTGAATGAAGTTAATACTACGCTGAGAGAAGAATTCAAGAAGCCTAAGTTGGAGTCACAGTGCATTACCGAGCTGTAAGAAATCAAGTAGAAGGTCACTAAACCTGTTTTGGATTTTGATAAGAGGTTTAAGACTCTGACAGGTCGTTTGAGTTTCCATATCCCAGACGAACAAAATATAGAATGGTTCATCACTTCTCTCCTGCCACACATTAGAGTTCCTCTGATGCAACAAAAGGTCGCTTCATAGGCTGAAGCATTGGAGATCGCCATGAAACTAGAAGCATCCCCTGTAGGAGAATTCAACGCAGCTATGAGTCAAATCTTGAATCAATTAACTAGTGTATCCTTATAGGTCGAAGATATGAAGAAAGATAAAGGAAAAGAGAAAAGAGAAGATATATGGTGTATCATATGTCAATCAAAAGGCCATAAGAAAGAACATTGTCCCCTATTTCATGAATACTTGGCTTCTGGAGTGCCTATCCCTTTGAAGCAAGCTATTGTACTCTGGTGTGAGGTATGTAGAACTAGAAATCAGCCTGGTGAATGTTATTATATGCAAAAGTATGTCCAGACATCGACCAATATTTACTGCACATTCTGTAAATATGTGGGGCATGATGAGAAGGATTTTAGGGCTTATTATCTCATGCATGAATATCAATGGATACATATAGAATTCAAGGAGAATATTAGCAAGAAGGAAACAATGTGCAGTTCAACTCTCCAGGAAGAGGAAACTTCAACCCTTGTGGTGGATTCAGTGGAAGGGAACGAGGAGGAGGTATGGGTCGAGGCAGAGGACATATCATATGCTATAACTTCACATAGACAGGACATTTGGAAAGGGATTGTCATAATCCTTGTACTACTTGCAACTACTGTAACTCGTTTGATAATGTTAACGAAGAGTGTCTAGTATTGTTAGCCAAACTTCAGGAGAGATGAGGAGGAAAACAGCAAGTCCAATTGATATCAGCAGAACCTCACGGTGAGGACCCCAGAGTCGTTGTTATTAATAGAGGAGGCATTTTTACAGGAGAAGACAAGGTAACTCCAAGAAAGACTGCAGAAGGATTAGGGATTAGAAGAGCTGAAGAGAAAGCACAGTTGTTTGATCCAAGGACAGAGAGGCATACTTTTGAAGAAGAAAGGAAATAATTTGTAGAATGACAAGCTTCTTCACCTAAGGTACAACCAGAAGTTAGGGAATGTGAAATGCCACTAGCATTTGACCAGTATGTCTTAACTAAAAAAGGGAAAGAGGTAAGCAAGCCCATGGACTTCTTATACACTTGTATCAATTTGATTAAAGATGAAAAACTTGTGAAAAAATTACAAAACTTAATAAGACAATATGAAATTGGGAGAGTAGACCCTATGCTAAGTAGTGTTGTGAGTCATGTATCAAGGAAAAGAAGGAAAAACAAGAAATTACACCTTAGTGCTCAGATTGGAGACTACAACGTGGACTATGTGGTCCTCGACTTGGGATCAAAAGTAAAATTTTGACAAAGAAGACTTGGGCATTGATGAGAAAATCTAGATTGATTTACTCTCCTATCAGGTTCAGGATGGCTAATCAGCAGGCAATGAGCCCCTTTGGAAGACTAGAGCATGTCCCTGTAGACATCAATGGGGTAAGGACGTTTGCATACCTCGAAGTAATTGATATTGTTGATGATAGATGTCCTTATCCTTCACTGTTAGGAATTGATTGAGATTTCAATAATTCGACTGTTGTTGACCTAAAGAAGAGAAGAATGACATTCGAAGGTAATGGCCTTAAAGTCATTGCACCTCTGGACCTAGATGAAGGTCTCAGATACACATAACCTATCAGGGAATAAGACCACACATATGAACTAGAGAACATCTATAAACTAACAAAAAGACAAGATGATTACATTAATCCTATAGCAGATGGAAATCTTAGTTGGCGAAGTGAAAGTGAATATTCATCAAATTCATAGGAAGCATTGGAAAACTGAAAGAACAAAATGTATGAAGTCTCCACAGGACGATGTGCCAGATTGACCATAGAAGTTTGTTGGATTGGCATAGAAGTAAGTAATATTCCTACATTTGATGGTTTGAATAATTTAGAGACATTTCTAGTTGAATTTGAAAAAATTGTACCAATGAAACAGAGGATGTTGGCATTGGATGTAGCCTTGAAAGCTACACTGTCTAGATGGTGGGGAACACACAAGAAGAAGATTGCATAATGGGTACAATGTCGTACCTTATTGATAGTGCACTTTTTAGATCAAGCAGAAGGATGTGAACTTCGATATATAGGTCAAAGTTTCCCTAAGGATCATGTGCGGAGTTGTGAGGAGGCATGGATCAACACTCCTAAAGAACATTGGGTGCATAAGTTCATTAATACCTTGGATATTACGCCTATCAACTGGTATGTTCAAGAAGAATTCCACCTCACCACTATAGACTAGTATGGAATGACTCAGAACTTTATAGCTATGTTTTTATTTGAAATTTAGTACACTACAGTAGATCAGGCGTTACAAATTATAAGATAGAAGCTCTTTGAGGAGGTACCTAACCTCCCTTTTACCCAAGAAGGAGATAAATGGTCTACGCCTCTTCAACAGTTATAATATTTCTACAATATTAATGTTGATGATGATGATGACCCAAGGGATTTAAACATCTTAGAAATTGAGAGACAAAGAGACATAGAAGGACCATGAATTGAATTACCCTTTGTTGGACATCCCATTGAAATTAAGAAGGTTAATATTGGAACAGAGAAAAAACCTAAGTTAGCAAATGTGGGAGACTATTGGGATGATGCTATTATTAGCAAGATCACAAAGCTATTATATTAATATCAGGACTTATTTCCAACCAAGTTCACATATATGAAGGGAATTAAAGGACCAATGGGAGAAATGAAGATCCCTCTGAGACCAGATGCAAGACCCATCAAGAAGAGACCTCACAGACTGAATCCCAAATACAAGCAAACAGTTAAGATTGAATTGGTTATAATGCTGGAAGTAGGAATCATAGAACCAGTTGAAGAATCTGAATGGATCAGCCCTATGGTGCTCCAAGACAAGTAGTCAAGAGAAATCAAAATCTGTGTATATGTAAGGAAACTAAATGTTGCATGCCTACATGACCCCTTTCCTACAACCTTCACTGATGAAGTGTTAGATAATGTAGGAGGACATGAGGTCTATTCATTCACAGATGGATTTTTAGGTTATCACCAGATCCGAATTGCTAAGGAAGATTGACATAAGACCACATTTGCAATAGAATGGGGTTCTTTTCAGTACATTGTGATTCCTTTTGGCTTGAAGAATGCACCAACCATCTTTTCTAGGGTGGTGGTCAAAGCATTTAAATAATTTTTACACAAGTTCTTGGAAGCATACTTTGATGATTGGACTATTTTTAGCCTAATGAAATATCATATTGAATGCTTGAGATTAATGTTAGATAAGTCCAGGCAATTTCAGAGTGCTCTGAATTTGAAAAAGTGTATATTATTTTCACCCTTTGGAGTGTTGTTAGAGAATATTGTGTGTAAGAAGGGGTTGTTGGTAGATCCTTCCAAGATTTCTATCATTGTTGATCTACCTCCTCCTATTTCGGTTAGGCAGTTGCACACTGCATTGGGGCACACTAGATACTATAGTAATTTTATTAAGGGTTATGGAAATATAACAACACATATGGAGAA
>SNQJ01S0203344.1:0-16675 GCA_010110895.2 Picea sitchensis
GTGGAGACATCATCAACTGATTTCCCAAATAGGACATAGATTGTTGGGCATGCATTGTATTCAAAGGACTTTGGGAAGGATTGCCCCAAGCCGGTCCTGTGGGGATAGACATAGTAGTTTGTCTGGGGTTCCATTGATTGTGGAAATATTTACCCCATATTGGTATTCCATAGGAGGGAACGGATCCTTTCCCTGAATTCCAAGGTCCTGCTAGGTTTGCCCCCTGTGCAGGAATAGTACCCTGCACAGGAGTAGATTGTCCAAAAATGGGGTTGCCCCCAGTCGGGAAAGCAGCCGACGAGAACGTGTTGTTACCAAATGTTCCATTCAAAGAAAATGGTGTTGAACCTACTGGCATACTATGCAAAGGTGGTCCTTGACTCCCTGCTCCAAATAAACTATTGTGTGTAGGTTGCCCAACGGATTGCTGATGCAAACCACTGAGTGAAGGGGACAAAGGAGGGATATGACCTCCTCCGTAAGGAAAAGCATTAAAAGGGACAGGAGTTCCCCCCATGTGACCTTGCAGAGGAGCGCTAGAGCTCCCTGCCCCCAGACCCAAAGTCTGTAAAGTGGAGTAGGAAAGTACAGGAATTGTACCCGAACTAGGCATATTGTATGAGAACGGAGGGCCTATTGCACTTGGTGTAAAAGGGATTGTGGCCACTGCCAAAGACAGGTTCGAACCACTATGTGAAGTAGTTGCGGTTGAGCCCATGGTGGCTCGGACCGACGACAGTGGGTTAGGAGATGAAATCTCTCCTATGGTGACAACCGTGGTGGGAATTGAAGAGTTCCCAGAAGGAGTAACAACATTTGTTTCCATTGCTGTGTGCGACACTATCTAGCGCTTGTAAAATTGAATTGGTACAATGAAAGGTGCCAAGAAATCAGTGGTTGGGGTTTCAATCGAGCCAAGAGCGGTTGTTTCAAGGTCCAAAATGGTCGATTCCTCTGGGGTTTGTTCGGGCACAATGGTTTGTAACCCGGTCACTTCAAAAGACCCTTGTTGGTCTAGCTTTCACCTTAAAGGTGGCAAGGGTGGCTCCAATGTAACCAGTGACAGGCCAAGAAGCCTTTGTGACCGACGGAGCTCGGGATCCTCCACTGTGTGAAAAGATCCAAGACACTCTAAGGTAGTCTAAACATTTAAAAGTAACACACACTAAAAAGAAATTCCCTAAGAGATAAGACAAGCAAACACTAAATTATTTGGAAGAACAGTTACAACAACCAACACTAGAGCAACTTACTGGTGCAAGTGCAACTCGAACATGGAAGCACCCTCTGGGTATACTATGCAAAGCGTGGCCTGATGTCTGTCCTAGGTATCGCGGTATACCCCCGTAGTCACCTGTGTATGTCCCTAAAAATATTGGCAACTAGGTTGCCAATGCGCGAACAGTCACCAGGCGGGTACAGTCGAAAGTCGGGTAGACCACAATGAGCAGGGTATCGAGCCCAAAACCTGTTAAGGGTATCGAGAGCAAATGTTCCATAAGACAACTGAGGACCTCAAATGTATTCGAGACCCAAGAATCCCCATGGCAAATGAAAACGATGGAATCCCAAAACAAGCCCTCTATATGTGTTCTCCACTACGATTGGTCCAGCTTTGGAGGGGTTATCTCCGCTACCTGCACGTGACCTCTTGTTTATCCCCTGTGTTAGAGGGGGGTCTTGGATAACTTTCACGACATTGGACTTAGACACTCCGTATATAAGACTCCAATGTTTGATTTAAAATGGCCTTGAAGAATTTCCTCTCCAACCTAATCCAAGACCCTAGTCCTGAACTAGTTTGTGAACCCTATAAACATAAAAGTCTAGTAGATTTTAAATTTAACATTGATTTTATGGCTTTGTCTTATGTCAAGGGGTATGAGGGTGAAACTGATGATGTGTAAAAGACGAAAGAAAAAATGAATGAAAAAATTGGAAACAAAACTTTTACTGAATGCAAAATTTCAACAACTTTTCAAAAACAATTTTTTTTTTTAACTTTTCTAAGATTTTGGACAACAAACTCAAAAGAATTTCACTCAACTACGAGCTACTTATGATCTAAGTGAACTGAAAAAACTTATGAAATAAAAGACTTTTCCTTGGTTAATGATGCAGAAACACACTCTTCAACAAAATAAAAAAAATGAAAAGAGATTTTTTTTTATTTAAATGCTAGTAAAGCAGGAAAGGGAAAATACCGACAAGCGAAAAACCAAGAAAAAAAATTCTAGCCTAAATCGTAGATCACAAAAAATCAGGTCAAAAATCACACACTAGCAATTCTAAAAACAATGACTCTCACACTTGTCTAAAAACACTTAAAATTCTTCTATTTTTATGAGGAAAAGTAAGCTAAGAGTAAAATTAATCCTAAGCTAATGACTGTTCAAACAGAGATTCAAACCCCTGAGAGGAATACTTCTTATCAAGGGAGAGGATGATTGCCTTACCCTTAACAAAAATTAGCATGTACAAGCACGCGACTGTTACTCAAACAACACCCGTGCGAACACGCGTTGAACAGAGATAGAGGGCATGTACATGCGGGATGACCTTGTACAGGCCGCATGTATATCTAAACTCTGAGAAGAAATGAAAACAGACAAACCAAACCAGGAAGAGACCACTGATATTGATAACCAGGATCCCTTCAAGGCTTGGATACTCTTTCTAACAGAAAAACAACTACTGTAAGGAAAACAAAATGATACAGCAACAACAATCTGAGATAGGACTGCTAGCAAACAAGACTCAGAAAAAATTACAAAAAACCCCCTGAGAATGTGTGATTCTGACAGGGAAGAGGATGACTGCCTCTAAAGTTCTCTGAACTCTACACGCTACTGCTACTTCTACAGCTAGCATTCACACGCGAGCTGTAAGAGGGTAGGGCGCGGGTACATGCGTGCATACCTTGTGCAGGTCGCATGTACCTCTGTGGGTCCCGAAAAACATAGTCAAGCAAAATTCAGGGAAAGATGGTATGGGAAACCAAACTCCCTGCTAGCTCAGACCTTACAAAAACTAAAAAGAAAAGACAGGCAAGAAAAACTAGTCTTTAAAACTACCCAAAAACTAAATAAAATTCCAAGAACCCTATAGAGTTTCCCCAGTACGGTTGCCAATTCTGTTGTTGGGAAAATCTCCCTACGGACTAGAAAATAGAGTTCAGACTTTGCATGCAGATATGACCGAAGTGAAATTACTTTCTACCTTCATCCCTAGATTTAAATCCCCTTTTCTTAGTAAATGCATGGAAATATCAACCTACCTTGTTCCGGACGTTTGATGGCGATCCTCCATTGTGATTGATTCCTTGTTTGCAATACTCCTTCCAAAGCTGACCTACATCCAAGACAAGCAACAACTATGCATGCATACTACTTATATACTAATGGGTTAGAAATCCAAGCATCAACTAATCAAACCATAAAAGTTCATGAATTGGGACGGGAAAAGCACTTTCTTTATTACTTTGAATGAGTCAACTTACAAAAGTTGAGACTTGCCACCGTTCCTTGAACCTAATTCTGGGCTCCTCTTCTTTTGTCCTCCAACTACTTTTCTTTGAATCTCCTTTGGCATAAGGAAAGGCTAAAGGGTTGGGACAATGGGAATACGTAAATGGGTAGAGTTTCTTTACTATATTTTTCCTCCTCCAAATGGTACCCCTACCCCTTCTTTTATAGGCTAGAAGGAGCTAGGTATTTGAACGAACCCTCGGCCATGCATGGCCGAGAGTTTCAGTTAAATCACCCATAGCTTTTTGTTCCATCGACAACTTTCCTTTTTTCATGCTTTTGTTGGTCCACACGGCTGTTTTGGGTCAGCCAGTGTGTACACGCATGCAGTAATGGGTTAAGGTGCGTGGGCCTTTATACAAGAGGATTTTCAAAGAGTTGTTCAACAGTGCTTTGGCAAAGAAGGGATATGAGTTGGCCTGATGCCAGGTAAGCATGTGTGGTGCAATTTAGGGTTATAACACTCATGCATCCCATCACTTGTTGCAACTACTCCATGAAGTTACATGTCATATTCATATTCAATCTTTATGAACATATTAGCTTCATTTCCATCTTCTAGTTGCTCTACTTTTGATACATTATGATTCACTTCTTTATTCACATCTTCATGTATGCCTTCAATCTTCACATCACCAACAAATTTATCTGTTGCACAATCTTTAACTCTGGAAACGAGTTAACAACAATTATATCATCTTGATACTTTATATATACCTTCTTCAAGGTCATTTATTCGATAACATTACTTCTTCTATGTCAATGTTTCATGGAAACATGCATAGGAGACCTAACTAAATCAAGTACAAACAAGGATTATCAAGAAAAGGATGAGAGATTCAATATGGAAGAATGAGAAAATATACTCACACTACTCCAATGAACTAATCAATAATCAATACAATGAATGAGTGATATACACTCATATATGAAAAACATTCCATAATTAAGAAAAGTGAACAAACAATAATATTTTCTTAGGAATGCATGCATAATAGTGATGGTCTAAAATAGAAAATCTAAAATAGATCTAGCTCTAGTAAACTACCACTAAACTAGTGAGTTGAAAATAGTAATATCTCCAACACCCCCCCTGAACATCACTATGGAGTAATAAAAAACAAGTCTCGGAAACTAGGCCATTCTAGGTACTCATGTACAATGCAACTAATGAACACTGAATAAAAATGAGGAAAGAGGGAAAACCGCGTGGGAAACCCCCCCCCTCAAAAGATAATGCATCAAAAGAAGTAAAGGTAGCTACTAGGAAACTGTGTTCTTCACTCCAAGACAATCCTGAAAAGTCTGAAACTTCAGCCCAATGAAGGTCTTGGTGAATATTTCAGTAGTCTGTTCATAGGAAGGACATAACTGTAGATTAATGATCCTATAATTTACTAGATCTTTGATGAAATGCATGTGTACCTCAATGTGTTTGATTCGTTGTCGTTGTACTGGATCTCTAAGAAATCTCATTGTACTCTGATTGTCACACCATATGACAGTCAAAAAATGAAACTAGATACCAAGCTCGGTAAGGAAGTGTTGAAGTCAAAGTGCCTGAATGAAACAATTGACTACTCCTTTGTAATTGGCCTTTGTGGAAGATAAAGTAATGGTTGATTTCTTCTTACTTGACTAAAAAATAGGGCATGACCCTAAACTAAGAGTGTACCTTGAAGTGGACTTGTGATTTGTTCCATTTCCATTCCAATCTGAATCTGTGAAGCCTATGTGATCCAATGCACAACCAACTGCATAGTGAATCCCATAACTCATGGTTCCCTGAACATATCTAAGAATGTTCTTGGAATCCTTCAAGTGTAGATCATGGGGCTCTTGCATGTATCTAGAAATTGCTCCTACTTCATATGAGATATCCAGATGGGTGCAAGTGAGATACAAAAGACTCCCCACCAACTATCGATACCAAGTGATGTCCATTAATGGTGTATCCCCCCATCCTCAAGTCCGATCCCAAATAAGAAGGGTGTAGGTGTAGACTTATAGTATGTCATGTGGAATCTATCTAGAATATCCCTGGAATAATTATCCTAAGAAAGTTTGATTCCAGAAGAATCCTGACTAATCTCAAGACGAATAAAGAAGTGAAGTGGACCCATGTTCATCATAGAGAACATGTCATGAAAAATATCTTTGACCACAAAAATGGTTGAAGCAGAGCTACCGGTGATCAAAATATAATCAACATAGAGTACCAAAATCATCAAAGAGTCAATAGTACTCAACATGTAAACATTGCAATCAGATTTGCATATAACAAAATCATGTGAAAGAAAATAATAATCCATCTTTTCATACCATGCTCTAGGTTCCTGCTTGAGGTCATAGAGTGAATTCTTCAATCTGCATACTAAAGATGAGTTCTGAATGAACCTCAATGGTTGCTGCATGTAGATCTCCTTTGAAATATCACCATGAAGAAAATCATTCTTCACGTCCATTTAGTGAACTTTCCATCCTTTGGCTGCTGTAATGGATAGAACCAAGTGAATGGAGTCCATATTTTCTACAGGATCAAAGGTCTCACCATAACATATTCCATGAATATGATGAAATCATTTTTATACTAGTCTTTCCTTGAACCTTCTCACTTGACCATCTGTTGTTGTGGGATACGGAAAATTAAATTAAAGGGAAGCATACCAAATTCCAGAAGCTCTGGCTAGGTCCATTTCAGATCCATATGAATATTGGACCAGTAAATTTTAAACTCAGGACATTGGAGGGAGACGAGGAGCTCTCTGTCAATGGAAAAGTGATTAAACAATACTTCTCCTAATCAACCCCAGGTGATGTATTTTTGTACATAGTAATTTCACTTTTGTTTTTTTGTAAATATTTTCAAAATATCTTCTATTTTCTTGATTTACCATGTTGTATTTACTTTACTGTTGTAATAAATCCTCTGCTAACTTGTTCCAATTTTGGTTTATTGGAGTTTTGTTTACAAGTTGAGCACCCTGTTTGCATAAGGATAACTATTTGGGTGACTTGGTAAATATGAAACACCTTGCATGTGGTATAAAATAAAACAAGTAATAACTTATGGTCGCATTGCCTGGAAAGAGTTCAGGATACTTTGTTATCGGAAGAGCCTCAGATTATGTTTTAAATGGGTTCAAATTATTAAATCGGTGAGAGATATGTTATTTTTTCATGATCACTCTCACTTATGACTCACTTAGTCATAAACAATAACATGCACTGGCCACATATGTCTTCTAGATAATGCTTGTGAGATTTCCATATTCTCGACTAGATTAATGAAGATCTATATGAAAAGGACCCATGAAGTTGAAATAAAGATTGGGACCTGCATATCAGAGAAACTCTTGTATCACCCCACTTCCTAAGAACCCATTGTGTAGAAATGATAAATACATTACAAATCTAAAGGGTGGAATATATAGTTCAAATAAATGGGAAGTTGAAAACACTAATAATGGTGTGGGAAGTACAAGTAAACCCATCAGGGCTATGGAATCTCACTGGTAGCGAGGATATTATTATATGATACCGAGGTAGCTTTGTAGGGGCTATGAATGCTCACTGGTAGCAAAGAAATTCTAGAAAAAATAGACGAGGAACACACATTGGTCTATAAATAGTCAAGAACATGATTTTGTGGTGTTTCACTCCTTCATATGTATAAAATAAGTCCCTCCCTTAATTATATTATTGGTATTATCATGAAGATCAGTAAGGATGGTACTACATTCTTATCTTTCAGAAAGAGCAAGTGTTGTGGGGTCCACAATACTAATCCACCTATCAATTATGCAGTTAAAGAGTCATGATCTAAAGGTCAATATGGAACAAAGATAACTGGCTCTCCGAGAAAGTCACCATTTTTTGTGACACACACAAAAACCCACTAAAACTCTCGAGTTGTAGTGGGTACCCATACTACGAAAATTTTGCAAGGTAGTAATCTTTTTTAGCCTAATGGTTATTAACTTCTGAGATTGATGCTTGTATGAAAATGCCTAAAGGAATTTGATGCATAGTCTACCATTTCTACTCAAATCCATCATAATAGACCCTTTTTGGAATTTCCCCCAACTACCTTGAAACCTGTTTAAAGTCGAGACCATCTACATCTACTTATCCCCTCACCTTCTTACCCATGTGATCACAAATGATATCGTCAACAATTGGGATCTGACATTCTACTTTTATTGAATATGAAAGTTCCGACGACGATGCCTTTACAACGTCATTGTCGGTGAACCTCCATAAAAATAAATCCTTCGAGGGTTATTTGCAATCTCCCGATGACGATACTTGCACTTTAAAGAGCCACAACACTGCACAAGTGGCCAACTGTGATTGGTTTCTGAACTTACCCCAGTCGTAATAATGTACTATGTTCCAACTGGGTCCTAGCCTTTATGTTTCCCCACATTATGACACTTATTCAACTTTCACAGAAATTTATGCTCACACGTGGCAATATTTGTTTGGATTACCCATTTTGGAAAAAATATTTCATCGTCGGGGAACATCACATGTTTACATATACTCTCCATGTGGAATCTATCGATGATGATATCACTCAAACCAAATCGTCAATGATCTAACCTTGGAACCATTTGATGGCCCAGATCAATTCATCACTCAAAGACAACTGTTAAATTTACCCCTTTCTCTGACCTTACACACATAATATTTTTAATCTAATGACATAAAATGAAAGGGAAAGTCTTATCCTAGGTGTTCTAATTGTAAGACCATGTAATCTCGTCGCCACCCTTTAGAACTTTCTTCGAAGATACTTACTAATGCAAGTATGTCGTCATCGAAAAATTCCATTGCACTCCTTACTAACTAAACTTTTCTTTTGCAATATCCTGATGACGATATCAACATGCTCCATTTCTTATCAACTCCACCTCCCCAATGATATGACAATGGTCATGATCATTGAGTTGTAGACAAGAAATACTTATGGCACATTGTATGAATCTGAACAAGTCGGAGATGTAACATGTTTTACATTAATTACACAGGGTTTGGGTAATTTGGGAAAATTTATAACCCTGTTAAGGAATAATCGACCTCAATTGACTATAATACCGCGAAAAAACACACCAAGACCCCTGCTGCAAAAGTCAAGTAAATTGTGCTTTGGGATATAGTCTTCAGAGTAACAGGTAAGTTTATTGCAGATTGTTGTATATCAATATTCTCTGTAACAATTCAATGCTGACTTAATTCCATTTGATGTGACTATTTAAACATGTAACAACATGTCTCATAAGCAAACCAGGAAGGGAAAACATCAAATAGTTGTTGTTCCCGCTCTTATTCATGGACACGAATCTCTCAATATTTCCAACACAAATTAAAATGATGGAAGAGAGCACCATCCAAGCTACTATGATATTTACCACATGTTCCAGAATGAAAATTCCCCATCTGACGATGAAGACATCGATGAGTAGAAAAATATACACAAAAGTGACATCCACATTGTAGTTTTTCATCCAGAACTTTTCCCTTACAACGATGTTTCAAGATGGTGCTTTTCACATATGAAAAAGGACATAGTGTTAATAGTCAATGCTTCAGGTGTTTCAACTGCATCTATAAAGGCACAAGACATCAAATTTTGGTATAAAACCCTAGAACCCACTATTTCACTGGATGAATTGTTCCTGTATAAATTTGGATTCAATCACAATGACTTTGAAACTCTAATGGAGGATTGGTTCATTGATGAAGAATGGTTGTTGAAGAAATGGGAGAGATATGTCCCGACACAGTATCTGAAAGACCCATACATAATCTTAAACATAGTTATTTGTAGGTTCTATGACGAGGATATCAACACCCACTCTAGGATGGAATGGTTTTCTATGGCCTACACAGTGGATAAGACCAGAAACGTATTCAATTGGGCTAGTATCCTATCATTCAATATCATGAGTTGAGTTCAGGATCCTCAGGGTATGAAAAACTTTGGTTTTGATATGACTTCCTACATTATAGATGAAATTCACGTAGCCAATATATTTCCTGCCTTTAATTGGGCTTGGAACTCATATCAAAGTCTAATCCATGTTTATTATTCTCATCGTGGGAAGTTAACAGTAAAGAACATTTCTACGACTTTTGTAATTATTGTTGGCCAACATGAAGATCCAACTGACAGACTGCAAACAAGGTAGAAAGAGAAACTTCGGGTTCACATCTATCTTATGTAGTTTTTTCTTCGAGTAGGATCCAGGGTTGGGCCCTAGAGTCAATATTTTTCTGCATGGACCTCGCAATCCATCCATGGTTTTATGGACCAAGGTGATGAGGCGGTTGGGGGGTGGTAGGGTACCAACACCCTAAAACGACGAGTTTTTATTCTGGTGGCGTAGGTTGGTGATATATATATATATATAACTACCCATATGTAGGGATCGACTTCAGAGGAGATATGGACATTCCATTACCACCAGGTTCCTCCTACGGAGACATAGGTATGAAAAGTTTTTAAATATTTCATTTTTTTGTATTTTTGTAAGAGAAAAACAAAAATATTTTTGGATGATGTCAAGTACTAAGTTAAACATGCATTTTCATGCATATGTGGGTCCGTGACGCCCATATGGAATCCAATGACACCAGCGGAGGCATCGGGGGGATGATCTAATAGGAGGAGACGTTGAGATAGTGCTTCAAAACGTGCAGGGAAACGTGTCTCGTTTGACACAAAGAATTCCCATGGTTCAGGTAGAGGATCTGTCGGAGGCAATGCAATGGTAGGTGGAAGGCATGCCCCGTGCTTGGGTGTGAATCTTTCGGTGTCTCACAAATGTCATACTATGTTATCATGACACACATTCGGCGCCACAGTCGTATATTTCATGGTTATTGTATTGATCGGCTGTATATTTATTTTGAGGGTGTGAGCCCTAATTTTGTACTATAACACCATATTTTTTTGAGAAATATAAAACATTGGTCTTCAGATTTACTTATATTACAATGTGTACATTGGTGAATGTGTTTTATTTTCGTTATGTGACAAGTTCCAATCTAAAACATAATTATCATATACATCGGATACATAATTAGAACTTCTAGGTATGTGATTATAAGTAATAAAATCAAAATGTCGTTCCAAAAGTCATACTTGTAGGAATCATCGGAGTAGAGTAGGGTCTCGCACATGATAATTGTCATTAAACTGACACACTACTAATTGTGAATCTAGGAAAACTTATAAAGAATGAATACCCTGTGAAATGGCATCACGTAAAATATCTATAATGGTGCTATATTCGACCACATTATTTGTTGATGGCCCTAGAGAAACGCCACCTGAAGATACCAGTTGACCCTCAGGTGAGTAAATGACCCAAGTGGCGGAAGCCAAGTTCCATGTATGATGAATGACACCGTCTAAGAATCCTAATTAAACTGAAGACTCCATTGACATCTTCCAACCAAGGGAAATATCGATAAGCAATCCGATGACAAAGGGAAAAGATATATACACTAAGATACACTAGTATACAAAGAGTTACGCCCAATCTTGGGGCTCAAGCGTAGTATCTTTTCAAGTAGAGCCCATTTATAGGCTCATCCAATATATTCCCTTCATAGTCTTCTAATTCGTAGGTTCCTTTTTCTAAAACACGTCACAGAATATAAGGATCGTGCCACATGGGGTTGAACTTGCCTGACCCCGACAATTATTTGGCTTGGTCATACAAGAGAACCAAGTCACCTTCAACATAATTTTGAGGATAGAAAAACTTATCATACTGGACCTTGACACTTTGTTTATTCACTTCGATAGCCATAGAGGCATCTTGACACTGCTCATCTAATCTCTCTAGGTGTACGAAGCGTTCTTCAAGATTGGAAGTGTTAGGTAGGAGCTCAACTACCAGTCTAAGAGAAGGGATTTCACATTCAATAGAAAGAATCAACTCCACACTGTGTACTAACTGAAAAGGAGAAAATATGATGGAAGTATTAACCGAGGTTTAGTATGCCTAAAGCGCAGGGTAAAGCATGAGATGTCAGTCATATTTGCTTTGGCTGACAATTTATGCAAAATGGTCTTGAGAGACTTGTTCACGACCTCTACTTATCCATTCTCCTGGGGATATTAAGGGGAAGAATGACCATGTTTAAACCATAGTTTCAATGCTAACTCTTTCATCATTTCATTCTAAAAGTGTCTGCCATGATCAGTGACAATCTCACTCGGGATTTCAAACCTCACTATAATTTGATTGAACATGAAAAATTCAATAGTCTTATCATCAGATTTAATTGTAGGCATGGCCTCGACCCACTTAGTAAAGTATTCCATGACCACAATAATATGTTGATGCCCCCCAACCGAAGTTGGGTTGCAATCCACAAAATCCACACCCCACTTGGTGAAGGGACCGACAGTGATGACTAAGTGAAGAGGGGCTGGATGCGAGTGCATATTTCGATTGAACACCTGGAAAGGGCAACACTTTTTGACCGCTTTGACACAATATTTAAAAATAGACGACCAAAAATAATTGGATCGTAATATCTTCTAGGTTTTCGCAAGCCCGTATAGATGACCACCACAAGCCCCACTATGACAATAATTAAGAACATACTTAGCCTCTTCATGAGTCAAACAATGACGCACTATATTATCTATGCCTCGGTGATACAAAGTGTCATTGAATATAAGGTAATTCTTAGCTTGATATTGTATACACTATCGATCGTTTCTCGAAAGATGCTGAGAGAACTTCAAGGTTTGAAGGTAGATCAAGATGTCCATACCAGGGGTCTGAAGATGAGACAAGGAAAATGTTTTCATCCACAAATGAATCGACATGAATAACATCCTCATCTAACCAAGGGAAGTTCGATATTAACTCGGAAAAAACTAGCGATTTCTTGGATTTTGCTAAAGCAAAATCGAGATCAAACTCTTGAAAGATGACAATCCATTTATTATATTCCCCCCCTATGATACGTTTAGTAAGGATGTATTGAAATGGGTTGATATCAACAACTACAGTAGTTTTGCAAATCAATATATAGTGTCATAATATTTGAACTGCGTGTATGACCGCCAAAGCTAGCTTCTCAACATGAGAGTACTTGAGCTCAGGAACGACTAAGTTTCAACTAAGATAGTAAATGATGTGCTCATGGAGCTCATCATCTTCCTGAAATAAAACCATACCAACCATCCCTTCGGATGCGGTGATATAAATAAAGTAATATCTACTATAGTCTGTAGGATTCAGTAGAGGTGTTGATACCAAGGATTTCTTAAGAGCATCAAAGGATTCCTGGGCTTGCTCATCCCATATAAATAGAGTGTCCTTCAAGAGACGCATGAAACCCTTAGTAATATTGGCATAGTTTACTATAAACCGACGTAAGAATTTATCTTTCCCCTATAAACCTTGAAGCTGACGAATGTTGCACGGGGGAGGAAATCGATGTATTGCCTCAACCTTTAAAGGATATACCATGATCCTAGTCTCAGAAACTAAGAATTATAAAAGACAACCAGACCTAATGCAAAAGATGCACTTATGAGGGTTTAAATGGATGAGATAATAGTGACATCTCTTAAAAACTAGTTGAAGGTGGGTAGAGTGATCCACTCTCTTGCGAGAGTGAGCAACAAGATCATCGAAGTAGGCTTAGACTATATGCTTGATATCGTGAAAAGAGAAGGTCATGGCTTGTTGGAAGGTTGCTCCGACGTTTTTAAGACCGAAAGGAATTTTCCAATATGCCAAAGTACCTAAAGGACAAATAAATGTCATCTTATGTTGATCCTCAGGTTTAATATGAATTTGATTATATCTTGAAAATCCTCCCATAAAAGAAAAAACCTCGCTTCCTTCACACTCATCTAGGATATAATCAATGAAAGGTGTCAGGAAGTTGTCTTTAGGACAAGCCTTATTCAGGTCTTGAAAATCCATACACACATGGATGGTTCCTTACCTCTTATTCATGGGAACGAGATTGGATACTCATTCAGTCAAGGGAACTGGGTAGATACAACCTGCATTAAACAGTTTCTCCACCTCTGCCTTAATAGAAGGGGCCTTGCTAGGATTAACAAATCTAAGTCATTTTCGAACATGTTTAGCATCCAAGTAGTTTTTAATCTCATGTTCGACAATCTGAGGGTCGATTCCTGGCATCTCTTTATATGACCAAGTGAATACATCTCAAAATTCTTTGAAGAGCTCAGTTTAGATCTGAATTTCTTCAGGCGAACAATCTGCATCGATATACACATTTTCAATTTTACCAGGAATACGAGAGATGTCGATCATGACGGTAGTAAAAATACTTGCCATGTTTACTTCAACATAAATGTCGTGTGTATCAAGTGGAACTATGGTGTGACCAACTATCTCGCTCAAGGTAGATCTAAAATCGTCTTGTTCAATCCTAACAATATCTGGGAGGAAGTAAGAGAGATGATGCATATCATCCCATGGCCTATTTGAACCATTCATGGCCTTTATTATTGATTCATCCGAAGGTAAAGTATCATCGAGGAAATCATGTGAGCAATATGATTAAGTGGCCCATATGGGTTGGAGAGCAAGATCCTCCTCGTCCGTCTGCGAGGGGACAAGATCTGGGTCGGTAGTAGAGTCGATAACAACTTGATATGTTATCTATGCCACTGATAATGGAATTTCCATTCCAATATGTGACTGACCTTCACAAGACAAGGTCGGGGAAGGTAGAGTCCAAGGATAATTAAAATACGAAGTGTGGAAAGGAACGGACCTCATTGACGAAGCAGACCTACTGGACATGGCATATATATGATGAATTGGTGCCACAAAATCAAAGGTACCCATAAGGGAGGAATAAATTCAGACACCAATATGCTCAGTTGTCAGTTGAGAGTTTTCTATCATGGGGATCGAAGGTCCAACTGATGCATTAGGGCTAGCGTGCGCAAAGGAAAACTGATCGATCGTCATGATTTTCCCATCGTGAGGAAAACATAAAGTACAAAAAATGGACAATATGATTGCAGCCATAGCATAAGTCCAACTACACCCTAGTAACAAGTTATATTCAAGGGGCACATCCACCACCTCAACATCCACCTCCATTGTATTTCCACCTAACTGGACCAGAAAGGTAGGAGGAATATAGTGGGGATGGAAAGAACAACCGTCAAATGCGGTCAACATAGTCGAAGATTGAGGGAGGGTTTGCGAGCCAATGGATTTCCAATAGGCTAGGGACATAACACATGTTGTAGCACCTTCATCAATAACAATATGTTTGATGGTATACTTTTAGTAATCCACATGTATTTGGAAGGCCACATGGTAAGGCAAGTGAGGTTGAACATCTGTAATGTCAAAATTAATAACCTTAGAGCCACAAGGGTCTAGAGATCCTAATGCAGATAACAAGAAATTCATATGTGAAGGACATGTCTGGAGTACCTCCAAAGCCGACATCGCACAAGGGGTTTGACCCAGATCCTCAATAATCGAGTAATTATGGGAAGCTCTAGCATTAGGCTTGTGGGTAGAGTGTTTGAGGACTCCTTTTGGAATACGAGACAGAGGCTCTGGATTTTCGATCTATAAAGGCGTCTCCGAACAAGAGGGAGAATATAGACCTAGAACAACTTGTGCAAAAATGTAGTCATGAGACTGAGTGGCTACATTAATATGAGACTTGACCATACTGAAGCATAGATGGTCACTGTCATGCACTGGTGGGTTTTGATTTCCACTTGCCGCATTTTCGGCATTAGAGGAGATCGATGACATTTTTTGATTATGCACAAAAGGGTTAGTCAACACATCGAGAGGTATATATAAAATCCTCTCATCTTCCTCGAGTTTGGGGCACAAGTGGGTAAGGTGATCATCAATACAAAGATTACAAGGGAATTTCACCTTTCGCTTCTCTTTCTTGCCCTCACTAGCATTAACCTTCAATCTATCATTGTTAGTTTTGTCCTTTGTTTTATTATCATTATTCCTCCCACCCTTACGATTGTTACCTTGTCCTTTCTTTTTATTCCCTCCTGGTTGTTGGTTACCATTTGGGTTGGTCAACGATTGCACATAATGCACATCTGCCAATTGAGTGGGAGTGGAGGACACAAACGAAGCTTGTCCTCCTACAGATTGGATTAGAGACAAATCTTTCAACTTTCTTGTCACCAAGTCTGTAGATGTAACATTCGCAGAGACTATAATGCCATCGACATGAGGCCCAAGATTTTTTATAGGGTTGTAGTTTGACCTCAGTGCATCATGAATAATTTCGTACAACATCCCAGACTGAGCATATATGAGATCTAACTGTTGGGATTTAAAAATTGCTTCTTCCTCAGATGTTGCCCCGGATGTATAAACATCCTTCGAAATATAAGGTAGTAAAGACTTAAGAAACCATTCCAACATGAACTTTGGAGGAATGTAAGATTTTATCAACCTCTTCTGTCTATGCCACTCATGGATGTGATTCGAGATATGGGCGGCTTTGTCCTGGTGGAGGGCTGACAGAAGTTCTATGTCAACATTGTAATGAACCGAAAATTGGAAGTAGTTGAGGAACACTAAAACCATATTATTAAAATTCCCATATGTCCCCCCAGATAACTCTATGAACCATTTCACTACAACCCCCATGAGGATGCGTTGAAACAATATTAAACGAATAGAATCATCGTTAAGGGAATTGGAAGAGAACCAAAGATGGAAAGTAGTGACATGATCACTAAGATCCTCACCAGTCTTTCCCTCGAATTTCAGAATATCCGAAGGAATCTTGGTGGGGACAGGGGGCCATGTCGGGTTATGACGCACCAGGTCATTCATTAATCTTGATAAGTCTGGCAATTTGAGCATGGCCAGAAAAGGGAAAAGGGGTTGTGGTATCTATCCCCAAGCTCTTGGGAAAGATTGATGTTGGGGAATCACAACCCATCCAGGGTTATGGTATGCACCATGGCCTTGTCCATGGTTGTAAAACCCCCCTCCAAACTGATTCATAAGGGGTTGGTTGTGTTAGAAAAATAGGACCGTGGAGAAATAAAAATAAAACAAATGCAGAAACAAAACACAGAAGACATACAATACAAGAGAGACACAGATTTACGTGGTTCA
>SNQJ01S0203345.1:0-16674 GCA_010110895.2 Picea sitchensis
AGCCGTCACATCTCTTCTCAGAGATAAGCTGCCACCATCCTAGCGAGTCTTTCACTCTGTATTTTTACAGTCTCTGTACATTTCTTTCATTAATAGAAATCGCGTATTACTGTATATCTGTGTTTATGGTTGCATCTCTGATACATTTATGTTATATTATTGAATATCTGCAATATCTCTGTGCATTTCATTATGATATCTCTGCTCTCATTTTGTGCCGAAAATAATCCGGATCACGTGGGAACTAGGTGAAGGGTCATCTCTAGGGCCTATGATTGAGGAGGGATTTATTCCTATTGAAAAAGGGGGAGGGAGACTGGAGGAGGGGACTGTTGTGGGAGGGGTTTTAAACCCTATAGATTTAGAGGTTTCGACCACAAGCAAATTTTTTTTGGCTGAAGAAAATCATCTAGAGATTGGTAATAAGTTTTATGTAGAATCAGAATACACTTATGGTCCTGTAGAGAAAGATTTGGATGAAATTGTTCCTTATTTCACAGAAATTGTGGTTTTGGATGGGTTCGGGGAATCTGAACTCTTAGAGCAGGCGGTTAACAAAACAATGGAGGAATCTTTAATTGATTTACTACCTTCTTACAAAGAAGTCTTAAATAGAACCCCACTTCAGATATTTTCTGGAGGAAAAACTCTCTTTGGGTCTAGCTCAAAGACAAAAACCGTTAGCCTGATTGCTAGTGCTGGTGGTTGGGGCATTAAAAAGGATTTGTCGGTGAAGAAAGGGTGTGTTTTTGGAGGACTTGAGAAATATTTCTCACCAATCAAAGCCAAAATTGCTAGGAAGTCCATTAAGAAGAAAGAACAAGAGAGAAATTTAATCTTAAAGGTATCAGAGGGTCCAAGGGCACTTAGAGCACATAAATCCCTAGAGGGAGGTATTAAATGATAGTACTATTGCTAAACATTAGAGGAGTGGGGGATGCTCCAAAAAATCTATCCCTCAAAAGATTATTTGATTTGGTTAAACTATATTTAGAGATGATACAAGAAACTATGGTCGTTGGCATTAAGGTGAGAGAGGTTTTCTCCATTTTCTTCCCAACTTTGAATTTTTGTGCGGTGCATTCAAAAGGTTTGTCTAGAGGACTTATGTCTGCATGGAACCCCAAAAAAGATAATCTCAATGCTTTTCTGACTCTTGCAGGCATTTTACTAGAGGGCTTCGTAAAGAAGATTAATTTGAACTTGAAGTTGTTAAATTGTTATGGGTCACATGCCGAAAGACAAAGCTTCTGGGACTTTATAAAAAATGATGGTATTTTAAAACAGACAAATCTAATTTTGGGTGGTGATCTGAACTTTACAACTTCTGCAAGAGAATCTGGGGTATTAATGCTTGAAGTGATCCTTTAGATGCTTATTTCAATCAGATGATACAAGGAGAAGGTTTAATTGATTTATAACTTGTAAATATTATGCCTACTTGGAGGAATGAAAGGGGAAATAAATATTATGTAGAAAAAAGATTGGATCAATTTTTAATAAGTGAATCGTTGATGGATTCAAGGCTTTGTTTTACATCCTGGGTGGTTAATGTGAATATTTATGATCATATGCTAGTTCTTTTCCAAATGGAACCACCTAAAAAAAGGTAGAAGATCTCGTTCAAATTTAATTCAGTATCGTTAAAAGATCCATAGTATGTTTCCTTTGTTTGGTCCAATTGGTTTAATATGGAGGAGCCTCACACTTATTCAACTATGGTAAAACTAGTCTCAAAACTAGACAGATTTAGCAATGGAACTAGAATGACTTACAATCCACTCAAGTCACAATTTTTGGAAGCAGGCTAGACTTCAGAGGAATTAATTCCCTTCAGGGATTTACTACCTTATGAGGTAAAACCTTTAGATGATGGTTTTAAATACTTGGGGTTTTTCCTAAAACCAAATTTCTATGTGATTAATGATTGGTGATCGCTGATTAAAAAAGTGGAAAAACAAAATTCCAGCTGGTGTCATAGATGGATTACTTTGGGAGGAAGGTATATTTTGATAAATTCAGTTTTGGAAAGCATTTCAGTGTACTGGTTGGCTATGGAAAAGATACCAAAAATAATATTGAATAGAATTAGAAGGAGGATGTTTAGTTTCCTATAGTTGGGAAACAAAGAGAAAAAAAGTTTTCATCTGGTAAGATCAGATAGTCTTGAAAAAACTAAGAAGTGTGAAGGTTGGAGATTTAAAAATATCTTCAGGTTTGGTAAAGAAATGGCTGTAAAAATCCTACGGAGGACTCTGTTTGGTAATGGGCTGTGGCATGAAGTAATTATTAAAAAATATTTAAAAAGACTTTATGTGAATGGTTGTCTTAGAAAAGCGAATTCAAATGTGAAAGGTATGTCAAATTGTTTACTTTATGATTGTCTGTCTATTGTCACTGATTACTTAGCATGGAAGCCTGGAAATGGAAAGGATATCAGAATTGGGTTTGATACATTGATAAGATCACATTATTACGACAAATTGTCTGAGAATTTGATTTCAATGCTACACTCAAAAGGTATTTTCACTCTAGACGAGGTATTTTCAGTTGACCCTGGGTTGGGACACAGTTTTATTTGGAAGAGGTCAGAGTCCCTTGAACTATTTGGTGAACAAAAATGAGAATGGGAGAACTATGTGAGGAGATTAAAACACTCGGGCTTTATCTTAATTGATGAAAGAGATAAAATCTATTGGTCTTGGGACAATAAGCTCGGGAAAGTATCTGGAAAACAAGCTTATGAGGTACAATTTCTAGAGAATGTGGAAGAAAATCAAAAGGAATGGATGAGTGATATTTGGAATTGGCAGATCCCATTGAGGATCAAACTGTTTTGTTGGTTGATGATAGAAAATAAAATTATAACATGGGATAATCTGATAAAAAGGGGGTTTGTTGGTCCAAGTAGATGCTTCCTATGTGGAGAGGAAGAGGAAACAATTAATCATTTAATGATAAATTGTCCCTTCAGAAAAGAAGTCTCGAATAATCTACTAAAAGTTCTTAAATCTCAAAAAAAGTGGGAAGGTGGACATATCAGTGAAAGTTTTCAGAGTTGGAATAAGCAAAAGGACAATTGGTCAGATTTACCTTGTTATATTTGTTGGGAAATTTGGAGATAGATAAATCTAATTATCATTGAAAATCATCCACTATCTGTTCATAAGGTAATCAATCGAGTTTTTTTTTGTCTGGGTGAATTTAACAAATATGTTACTATTCAGTCACAAAGAGCAGGTCGTCCTCCTATGCTTGAAGCAAACTTGGCAGTGCATTTTTTTGATGGGGTTTCAAAAAATGGAGGAGACAAATGTGGAGCGGGTGCAGTACTAAAATTTATGGAGGGGGGTATATTCAGTATTAAAATGAACTGTGGCATGGGAACAAATACTAGAGGAGAATTACTAGCACTGTGGAGTCTTTTGTATTTGGCTCTTCATAAGCAGGTTTATAGTCTACAGTTGGTTGGAGATTCCAAAGTAATTGTTCACCAGTTTTCTTATAAAAACAAAATGCAGGTGTTCTCACTACATCCTTGGATGACCAGAATCCGTCAGATGAGTAGCATATTCCAGAACCTAAAAATACAACACATTTACAGGGAATTCAGTAAGGATGCAAATCAACTATCTAAATATTATTTTCTAATGGAGGAAGGAATATTATTTTTTGCCAAAGGAATGGGAGATCAATTTGGAAGCTTTGAAAATATGACTGAATACTAAATCTAGTTTTCATGAGTTAATGGTGATCAACAATGTTATAGAACTATAATTTTTGGTTTTTGTCTTTTTGTCTTTTTGTAAAAAGTTTTTGTGAAAGACAATTATAGACATAAAAGTACAATCTATAAAAGGACAAAAAGAATACTCTTTTCTAAGAAGAATTTTGTAAAGTTTTATTTTATATATCTAATATAAGATATTTTTCCCTTGTGAAGAAAAAACCCTCGGAGGCTTACTTGCAATATCAAGGTGAAAGCCACTTCTTATTCTTCAACTTATTTTTTAATACTCTAATCTTGTGTTGCAATTCTTCAAAAAACATTCCATGAAACATAATAATAATAAAGATATAATTTTAATATCACACCAATGACCTCTTAAGAGGAAATACATGTTCTTAACCATTAGGCCCACTGAAGTTGAATTTACATTTTTTAATAATTTCAATGTAAATTTTCTGTAATGTACCCAAAAATTACCAACTAAAACTTATTTTTGCTAGGTGCATTAAAACTCCTTTACTCCATTATGCTTGATTTGTTTACAACTAAAACATTATTGTCAGAATACGGCGCGTACTTATTTATATTATCAACGAATGAAATAAGGTGATTACCCTTTCCATGAACTCGTTCTTATTATTATTACTCAAACTTGTGTTAATATTTGTCAAAACAAGTTTAAGTGTAGCCTCTTCATAACACTGTGAACTGGTCATGTCCATAAGGTATATAGTAACTCTAGCCTACAAAGTTCTTACTTTTATTAAGGGACCCACCAAAGCATTTCACTAGAGTTCCACTTTCAAACATGTCTTGGTACTATGTTCCTCATACCTAATTGAAGGGGTACTTCAGACTTCATTATGACAATCCCATACAATCCATCTTCTTCTCTTTATTATAACCCCTTATAATTCTATATAAAAATAACTATCAAAACTTTGCTATTAGATGCAAACCCATTATCATAAGGTTTTTATATCTAAAGTTGTCCAAGGCAACACATATTTTGTTTGAGTTTATAAGAGTGAATTATCCTGTGTCTTACCTGAATGGTTTACCCTTGGTCACATACGGTCTCCTTACAACAACCATACCCTAACTAAACACGGATCCTAACTATCATAGTAGTGGACGTTCTCGTCGATTTTCTTGTCAGGGTTTTCAATACAGAAGTTAGCGGGTTTTACACACACCAGTTGAACAACAAGAGGGTCACCTGAAAACATATATTAACATTGGGGTTAGAAACCTACCTGGCATGACAAGTCACCACTATAAATCTTATTTTCCATCCTCGAAGCCATTCGATTTCATGACAAGGATTAGCACTAACAGTGTTAGTGGGATCGATTCAATGCACAGTTAATACTTGTCCGGAACTACATTGAATTCTCTATTTGGGAGTTATGAGGTTTCCTGCACGATACTTGTCCTAGGTCATTTTGACCAAAACAAATGCACCAGGTGCCTACCGTCATATGGCCCTAGGACCCCAGGAATCCAATCGCCATTACTATGTGATACGAGGGAACTTAGGTAACTAAATCCCCATTTATCCTTTGGCTCTTATGCATTATCATGACAAATGTCTACGTTAGCCTCTGTAACACCGCTCTACGTATCTCTATCGATGACGAGGGGGTTCTTGCTATACGTAAGGCAAGAACAACATTACATGTATGTCTAGTTTCCTCCATTACCGGGTAAGTTCTCAAAACTCTAATGCTTGAATTTAACTATAGAAAAAATAATATGGAAGGTTAGTTGTATTTTAGGTATGTCTCTATAATAGCTTCTTTACAGTTTGCTAGTTAGGGACCTTCATTTCACTAAACTCATCTCTCTGTAGTACTTCTATCCAATATCTGGATATAATACATAGTCTCTAACTTGTGGTGGTTTATGGGTTTTACCTCTCCCATGAGGGTAACTACTCATTACTCAAGGTTTTTCTTAAAATGGTAAGCATTTTACATAGGTGGTTACATTTCTGGATTGAGGAATAGTGCCATAAGGTTTTTTTAGGGTTTTGTCAACTACAGTTATCCTCAGTCGCCTCTTTGATTATTATAATTGTATTTTGATGGAGTCGCTCATGTCATAACTATCGCTGCAACTCCTGTGGTTAAACCCTATTGTAGTGACCCTAAAATTCAGCAAAGACTTCCTGTAGAGTATCTATACCCAATGTTTTCTATGTATTCTGTCATAATCAATTTTTCCATTTGTGAGGGTTTTCCATCAATACCAGGGCCTCGATTCTTGTTGTTTAAACTCACACTTTTAATTGACTGTTCACTTACTTGTAACATCCCACTCTTTCTCGCATTGAGCGACCTTATTCTTTGAGGACACTTGCTTGCAAGTGATCCAGATTATTATACTATTGAGAATTTGATTATGATTATGAGGAATTATGATATGAAGACATGTTATTTTTCTGTATTGATATAGACAGGTGTTATTGACTCAATTCTCCTGAGTGTGCAAGATTTTGGACCTCGAGGATGCAAAGGCATCAATCAAACCCTTGGACTCTGGATCAAGTCAGGGAATGGACTATTGGGGTTTGATTGTGTATATATGACATATGTGCATCTCATTATATGTTATGATTATGAATTTTATTTCTAGCATGATTTGTTGATGATGCAGGCTGATGATATCTTTTCGACCAGACTCACATGTGAAGTAGAGGGGTCACACATAACTACCAAAGACATTGAGGGAGAGGCATGGACAATAGCCCTGCCACAACCTACTAGCACTCCCACTGTGGCTCGAATAGTAGGTTAACGACTACCTATTTTGAGGAGACCCACAATGTCGTGAGGGAAGACTGCGACAGTCGTTCACGATGATTCTAAGGGGCGCACAATAAGGCAACGACCTTATTCCCTAGAGGCCCTTAGTATCCCACAAGATCACCTGGTAGAGTATTGACTCCAGGGGTTTTTGATGTCTACCAAGTCATTCAAGAGGCAAGTGGAACCCTTAGAGCATGTATTTCATCCTAAAGGGCACGTCGCGCAAGAAAAACGGAAAGAGGCGAGTGTCACCCTTGGAGCATGTAGTGCATCCTGAAGGGCACGTTGCACAAGGGAAACAGAATGAAGCGAGTGGAACCCTTGGAGAACCTAGTGCATCCTGAAGGGAACGTCATGTTGTTAACTAATAAATGAATAAACGTGATGGCCTTAGAACGAATAATGTGACCATAAATATTTAAAAATAATTTCCCTAACAAAAATGTCGCCCAGTCTAGGAAAATAAAATCTACGTCTAAGTGGTACATGTGGTAAAAAAAATAAAAAATAATAATAGTTGTAATCATCATTAAACATGTGACGAGAAGGGGGTAAGCAATTCAGATAATTTATAAAAATCAAATTACTTTGGGGGATTAAATTTTTAAAAAATGAAATAATTGTTTGGTTACATATGCTAATTAAAAATTTATTAATTAAAAAGAAAAAGGGGAAAAATATAATTTTCTACACTTGGTAATTTGAGTTTTAGATAAAATGGGAAAAGAGAGAAACTTAAAAGAATTAGGAAACTAAGGGAAAAAGGGGAAACATAAAGAAAAAGGGAAACATAAGGAAAAAGAAGAATGACCAACTTCGTAAGGAACCCTGCCTTTAAGAACTTTCTAAATTGAACTCAACTAGGGATTTAGTAAGGGCGTAAGTCATTAAAATGTGTAAGGAAATATGGGACACCTAGGAGAAAATCTAGGAATGATTTTAGGTGGTTGAGGGAAATAGGAGTAATTAAATAATTAATGAAATAAAATTCTAGTGCAACGAATGGGATGGGTGACATGTGTATGAGGAAGGATTTTTATGAATTAAATTATTGAAAATTAAATTAAATGATATTTTGGGAAAGAAATCACTTAGAAACTGTATATAAAGGAGGGAGGAGGAGGAGGATGGATCTCTTCCTTGATGCGTAACATTATGTTGCAAAATTTTTGACTTGACTGACTTATCTTGTGGGAGTTGGGATACCCAACTTGGTGAGGAGTGGTAGCTCAGCCTTGTGAGACGATATGGGAGCTATGTGTTCTCTGGTTTAGTGTGTGTGTCCCTTTTGCATATCGAGGGGCTAAGGGGGAAGAAGAGTACCCATAACAATGGTTGGGAGCTATCAATGAAGTCACACTCATCGGCAAGCGGGAACTGAACGAAGTGCGTGGGACAACGACTCAGAGATGTCACCTTGGGCTACAATATGCACACATTTATTTGAAAGGTATATTAATATTGAGCTTGCGCTTTCATTTCTGTATTTTTATTGTGTAAAGAAATTTTTTTAACTTAGCCTTTTTGAGAACTTAAAATCATCATAGTTTTACGCTCGCTGCTTCGATTTGATCTCCTGGGCCACCGATCCCTGATTGCTTGACTGTTCTATTTGTTTTATTGATTATTTGAAGATTTTTCACTTTATATTTCATCCTCATCCCTAGATCATCAGTCCACGCCTGAGTAGTCGGCCACGAGCCAGATCGACGGTCGTCACTTCGGTGTTAATAGACCTATAGATCCTAATGCCCTTCTTTTCTGTGTGTGGATGATGAGCGAATGATAGTTCATCCCACTTGTCTACCCCTATTGATTGTTCCCGATTGAGTGATTGTCTTGCGCCTTGTTGTGATTGATTAACTCTACGATTTATTTCTTGATGACAAATTTTCACTCTGCCTTGGGCCACACTGGACTACGTTTTATTCTTTTATTGCTCTTCATTAACAACAATTTGTAGTTTCTTTTAATGTGCAATGGTGACATTGTTACTGTGTAATGGTAGAATGTTATTACTCTTATTACTGCATTTTTCTCCAATGTTTTACCTGCATCTTGATTGACGAATTACTTTTATCTTTTTACTCTGAAATATTATTCGTTACAAACTGACAAATTTTCTCTCTGTAATTTAATACCTTGATTGTAATTTTCCTCTGCAATTTCATTATGTTTTAAGACAAATTTACTTGGTGTTCTAACTCATCTAGCCAATGATTTTCCTATGCATTTTAATCTGTTGTAAAGGTGATTCTTTCCCATGCGTTTTCATACATATAGCATGTGTTTATATGTTACAATGATGGTGAAGGTACTTAGGGAAAATTTGTGTGTTAAAACACAAAGAACCTTTGATGGTAAAACTCAATTTTGTTTTATTTGATGAAATCCAGCAATCCAGATGTTAACTCCATGATTTCCCCCTTTATCTGACCACGATTTTGTGAAAATGCATAGTAAATTTTGTGCCTGGGTGTGGTGTTATTAATGCCAGAGTGTCCATAATGATAAACCACAACGATTTTTCCTCTGCATTCTGAATTGGTATTTATACTTGAGTTTCCATTTGTCTACGATTTTACCCACGCTTCCATCAAATTATTGTATGTGTTATAGTAGAACCTTGCTAGCGATTCCATTTGTTACCCTGCATTTTATTTTTATAACTGATAGTCAATTCATCCTATCAATGAAAATGAATATTTTTGTATTATGTTTGATAACCGACTGAGTATTTGATACTCAACTGCATTTCCACCAGGAGGGATGAGTCTGCATTTTTGTTTTCTTTATTTATTGCATTTCCTATCATTGTATTCTAGTCATTATTTGCTCATGGTGAAATTATGTTATCCTCGACATCGATTAGTATTCACTGCATTTTTAATAACATTGTATTGATTATTGTCAATGCATCAAATTGTTTAGTTTGTCAGCTAAACTTTTGAATTATGACAACAAGAATATGTAGTGTTATGGTTATGTCTTGAATATTACACAACAATTTTTCTTTAAACGAGTGTTATTATTATTTCATAGTACTCCACGCTCATCGAAATGGGTAGCATAAATGTTGTCGGGAGGGCAACAATTTTTTTTGTGCCCTGGTGGAGTTTCATTTGGGTATTAGTGGAGTTTTATTAACAAATATTTATCTTATCTAACAACGATGTTATAGGTAGTATGGAAACAAATTTTAATCATGGTATGACAGAGATTTTGTAGGCATTTCCAGAAAATTTAAATGTTTACCTAATTGTACCGGTTCGCTCTTATTAAACACTGGTCTCATGTCTCCCTCCATACCGTTTAATTTCCAGACACGGTATGCACACATTTCACCCTCGTTGATTTGTTAATGAACCTGTTGTGTAACAAATTTCTCCAATTCAATTTTCTGCTCAACTTAAATTAAGACTAATTACTCGAAATAGGAAGAGTAATCTTACTGTCCATTAATAAAGTGATTATGATATATGTTTCTTTCATATGTATCCTCGATATTACATTTGTGACCTGAATAATACTTGTACCAAAGGAGATTTGAACTAATTCTCAATTACCATCTTCAAAATTTTTATCAACTAACATTATTAATTAATTGTATTTAATTATGAAAGGGGTTTTCAATAAGAAAATATATGTAATCAAGGTGAATTTTTTTTATTTACAAGGTTCATCATAAAGTTAAAGCTGAGAAGAATATAATACCTTAAAATGGTTTTGATTTTGTTATTTTAATCCTCCTTAGATGATAATTAGATACATTGATATACCTCCTTATTTAGATAAAAGAGCATGCCTCTATCCTTATCTTCCTTACTTAGTTGTGCCTTAAGTTAGTTGTAAGTAGTGGTTGGTCTCAGTGATACCACCACACTTGTCACCTTGCAGGAACAAGAATCCTACAGATAGTTGCAATTTTTTAAAAAATTGAATTAGGTTCACCTTGCATCTTGTCGAATGATTTCCTGGGGGTGTGGGTTAGTCTTCATGTTGTTGTCAGTTAATTTCAGTCTCCTAGTGTGTTGGATTGTCTCGGGTTGTAACGTCAAGATGCATTTGGATTAGTTGTCGTAGAGGTTCTAGTTACTGGCCGTCGAGGTCATTATGTCGGGATGGTGGATGTTGTCCTTTAGCTTGTAGGCATTGTCGTGTTGTGTCGGGAGGGTATTCATTTATTTCTGTCTTTGATTTCCACATATTTTTGACCATTTGAATGATGTGCTAAGGGGGTTGAGTCATATTTGTTTTTTGCTTGAATGATGTGCTCGCTTCATCGTCAGGTTGTGTGGTTCAATTGTTGTCGTTGTTGCCTTCCTTCCTAAAAACAAAAAAAAAATTGCACATTTTGCTTCACTCGTACTCGTAGCAGAGGGGTCTTTACATAAGGTATCAGAGCGGGTTCAACCAGTGACTTGGGAACACTATGGCTTTTGCTGATATGATATTTGATTACAATGTTGTTAATTAAGTTGAATCTTATTCACGTAGGTAATCATGGTTAGAGGACGCCACAGAGGTAGATGATGGGGTGCTAGGGGAGGAGGCGCAACACCTCTAGTAGAATCCATGCCTAAGGGGTCTAACTCCCAAGGAGACAAACATGTTGTCGGGCAAGAGTAGATAGCGATGGGTGATGTGGTTGGGATAATGAGGTCTTTTCAACGAATGTCTGAGGCATTGATCATCCATTTGGACAGAGATGAGGCCATGTCACCGACACCCCTTGAGGGTCCACTGCATGCTCCGGTTGGTACAAGTAGTATTCATCGCAAACTTGAGAAGGTCAAATTTCCTGAGTTCTTTGGTGCCTTGGATGGCGTAGCCACTGAGGCGTGGTTGGATTATATGGCGATGTGATTTTCACTTACTGACTATACCTTCAACATGAAGGTCCGCATGGAGGTCTTTCAACTGAAGGGGAGTGCACTTCTATGGTGGAAGAAGCTCCTACCACAATTGAACATGGTCATCAAAGACGTGTCATGGGAACTATTCGATGAACACTTTTGAGAGAGGTACATTTCAGAGGAATTCATTGAGCGTTAGCTCAACAAGTTTAATGCCTTACGACAGGGAAGTCATACGGTGCCTGAATACGAGGTTCATTTTATGGAGTTGCTTCGGTATGCTCCACATCTTAATACTGAGAAATATAAGGTCAACAGGTTCTTGTTCGCCCTTAATTTTAGCATATGTGCAAAGGTTAGGATTATGATGCTTCAGACCTTGCATGATGTCGTCTAGAAGGCCCTCATAACAGAGGAGGATCTTATCAGAGGGGGTCAGAGCAGGACTCCAGTGAGACCAATAGGGAAGGTGTCATTTGGTGTGAGGCAACATCAAACACTAGCTAGATAGATGCCATGGTATCGTGGCTTCCAGAGAGGATCCACTTTCACTACACCTCGACGACCAATGCCTCAACAATGGACACCTTATCGGGGACCACAACATCAATAGCAACGTCAACCACAGCAGCAACAGTTTAGTCTTGTTCAGTAGAACATACCAGGATTCTAGGTCGGTGGGCTGTCAACTTCTACTTCAGGTACGAGGAGTACTGGACCGAAGAAGGGGTGTTGGACTTGTGGGGAGCCACACTACCACCGTGAATTCCCAGTGGAGAGGACTAGAGCATCTGGATCAGTTGGACCCACTACTGTGGGAGATTTGCGTAAGGCCCATCAGATTCATGCAACAGTGAATAACTACCAGGCAGAGCACCAATCAACTATGCTCGAGATGTCAGGTACCATCACTAACCAGACCCTTAGTATTTTGATAGATCTCAGTGCTATTGAAAGTTTCATTTCTGGTGCAACGCTAAAAAGGATTAAGGTAAAGGCAGTCAAACATGATGAGTTTAACTTTGTAGAGATGGATTTGGGAGCTAAAACAAAGGCTCGAGGGGAGGTTATAGACTGTAACCTTAACTTGGGAGATTTTGTCACCAAGGCCAACCTGTACATCAAGATATTAGGATATTATGGTGTCATGATTAGTATGGACTGGTTGGATTCGCATGAGGTGATACTTAACTGTAAGATGAAACGATTGATCTTGGTTGATGATGAGGGACAGAGACACGTGATTTTAGGTTGGAACTAGGGAGTTTCCATGAGGTTCATATCTTCCCTGCACTTATGAAAGAGCATGCGCAAGGTATGTAAGATTTATGAGATCCTTGCATTAAGTGAGAAGGGAGTAGCAAAAGAATTAGAACACCTTCCTGTGGTCAGAGAGTTTGTGGACGTATTCCCAGAGGAGTTACCTAGGATGCCTCCGGAGAGGGAATTGAAATTTACCATAGACCTAAAACCAGGGACTTAACCAATAGCGTGAACGCCTTATCATATGTCAACCCTGGATTTACAGTAATTGAGAATGCAACTGAAGGAGTTTTTCGACCTGGGACTCACACATCCAAGTGTGTCACCGTGGGGTGCGCCTCTTATTTTTATATGAAAGAAGGATGGGTCATGGAGACTCTGCATTGACTATCGTCAATTGAACAAAGCAACTATCAAGAATCAATATCTATTGTCGAAGATTGATGACCTGTTCGATCAGATGAAGGAAGCAACGGTGTTTTCCAAGATCGACTTGAGATCAGGATATCACCAGTTACGGATCAAGGACGATGACATCCCTAAGACTACCTTTAAGATGAGTTTTGGACATTACGAATTTAGACTACCTTTAAGACCGTTTGGACTAATGAATGCCCTGGGGGTATTTATGAGTTTAATGAACAGGGTGTTCCATGAATACTTGGACAAGTTCGTCCAAGTATTCATTGACAATATTTGGATTTAGTCTCAGATGATGGAGGAGCTTGGTAATACAGTGTATACAAGAGCACAAATTGTATGGGAAATTTTCCAAATGCTTGTTTTATCAATCAAATATTCACCACTTAGGGCATTTCATCTCCGACGAAGGTATCACCGTGGATCCAACAACAGTCAAGACTATTATGGAATGGCCTGTGTCGATGAATGTCCCGAAAGTGCATAGTTTCATGGGTTTAGCAGGATACTATCGACGATTCGTCGAGGGATTTTTGAAGATAGAAAATCTAATCACAGAATTGTAGAAGAAGAATAAGAAGTTTGTTTGGACCGAGAAATGTGCAGAGGCATTCCAGAGGCTCTAGGAGCTGTTGACAACAACACCGATACTAAAGGTCCCTGACATGGACACAGAATTATTGGTATGCACTGATCCATCCAAGGAATGCTTAGGCGGAGTCTTGATGCAAGATGGTCAAGTGACCACTTACATCTCGAGGAAATTGAGAAAGAATGAGGAGAAATATGCGACACACGATTTGGAGTTATTAGCCATTGTATATGCCTTGAAGGTTTGGAGACACTACCTTATTGGATGAAAAATTGAACTAAAAACGGACCACTGTGGACTACAACGCATATTTACGCAAAGCGACCTGAACGTGCGACAACGACGTTGGTCAGAATTGCTTAGAGAGTACGATTTAGAGATTACTTACATAAAAGGAACAATGAACTGAGTGGAATATGCATTGAGTTAGAGACTACGCATCTTTTTGGTGTTTCCACTTTAGACGAATCTGCGTGAAAATATTCTAACTTTACAGTGCGACGATGACTTGTACAAAGAGGTTAAGTATTTTATCGAAAAAAACACGATGATGGTACCATTATTTGAAGGATTTACATTTGACGATGATGGACTATTGAGGTTTAAAAATTGGATTTGCGTACCACTGAACAACGAGTTGAGGAGTTTTATCCTAAACGAGGCTCATAGAGTAGTGTACATGGCTCACCCGGGAGTCACGAAGATGAGGGCGAACCTTAAACCCTTATTCTTTTGGAAAGGAATAAAGGAAGAAATAGTCAACTATGTGGCTAGATGTCTAGAATGTGAGCAGATAAAGGCTGAACATAGACATCGAACAGGATTACTACAACTACATGCTATTCTTGAATCGAAATGGGAGGTTATTTCGATGGATTTCTTTGTTGGATTTCCAATGATGGCAAGGAGACATGGCTCAATTTTTGTAATAGTCAACACAATGATGAAGAGTGCTCATTTTTTTCCTGTGTGTATGACATATCAGGAACCTGACATAGTTAGAGTTTTCATCAGTGATATTTTGAGGCTGCATGGCATGCCTAAGAGGATAATATCCGATTGAGGATCGATGTTTACGAGACGATTTTGGACTAGTTTCCAAGAGGCCTTGGGAACCCAAATTAAATTTAGTAATGTGTATCTCCTAGAGACTGACGGACATAATGAACGAATAAACCAAATCTTGGAAGACATGTTTCTCATGTACTTGATGGACCAAAAAAAACATTGGAAATAATTCTTTCCACTGGTAGAATTCGCTTATAACAACAGTTACCAAAGTACCATTAAGATGGCACCTTTCGAGTTCCTTTATGGGTGACCATGTCAGGCGCATTTGAGTTGGGATTGACTTGAGGATAGGGTCCTGGTGTGACCAGAAGCAATCCAATAAATGGAATATCAAATGCAAACAATAAGACAAAGGATCAAGGAAGTGGAGGATCGACAAAAAAGTTATGTTGATGCACATCGTATCGACCGTAGTTACGAAGTTGGCGATCGATTTTTCTTGTAGGTAAAACTACATAAGATTTTGATCAAGTTTGGAAGGGGAGCTAAGCTCTCTCCTAGGTTCATTGGACCTTTTGAGATTGTGGAGAGGAAGGGGCTTGTGGCCTATCGACTAGCCTTGCCTAATTCTTTGAGGGGTATGCACGATGTTTTTCATGTATCTGTTTTGAGACATTATATTAGTGATCCTACACATGTTATTGACATGAGATGCTTGCAGGTATCGGACAAGGAGGCACTCATGAATGAGCCGATCTGCATCCTGGATCATCGCATTCGACAACTACAACGTCAAACCGTAGATCAGGTTAAGGTCCAGTGGGACAACTATAGTCCGCACTTGACGACCTGGGAGGACGCATATGATATGCACCAACAATTTCCATTCTGTCTTGATAGATAGACCTATGAAACTATGATACACATTNGGGTGTATGTAAAATCTCACTCTTGCGCGCACTGAGCGAACTTATTCTTTGAGGACACTTTCTTGCAAGTGATCCAAATTATTATATTATTGGTAATTTGATTATGATTATGAGGCATTATGATATGAGGAAATGTTCTTTTGTTGTATTGATATAAATAGGTGCTATTGACTCGGTTTTCCTGAGTGTGCAGGATTTTGGACCTCGAGGATGCAGAGGCATTGATGAAACCCTTGGAATCTGGATCAAGTCAGGGAGTGGACTATTAGGGTTTGATTGTGTATATATGACATATGTGCATCTGATTAGATGTTATGATTATTGATTTTATTTCTAACATGATTCATTGATGATGAAGGCTGATGATAGCTTGCCGACCAGACTCACATGTGGAGTTGAGGGGTCACACACGACTACCAGAGATGTTTAGGGAGAGGCATGGACAACAACCCTACCACATCCTACTAGCACTCCCGTCATGGCTCAAATTGTAGGTTAATGACTACCTAGTTTGAGACAACCCATGATGTCATGAGGGAAGATTGCAACAGTCGCTCACAATGATTCTAAGGGGTGCGCAATAAGGAAAGGGACTTATTCCTTAGAGACCCTTAGTCTCCCACAAGATCACCTGGCGGAGTATTGACTACAGGTGTTTTTGATGTCTACCAAGTCAATCAAGAGGAAAGTGGAACCCTTGGAGCACGTAGTGTGTCTTGAAGGGAACGTCACACAAGAAAAATAGAAAGAAGCGAGTGAAACCCTTGGAGCACATAGTGTGTCCTGAAGGGCATGTCATGCAAGGGAAACAGAATGAGGGAACTGGAACCCTTGGAGCACCTAGTGTGTCCTAAAGGGCACATCGTAGTGTTAACTAATAAATGAATAACCCTGATGGCCTTAAAACAAATGATGTGACTAGAAAGATTTAAAAACAATTTCCCTAACAAAAATGTCACCTAGCCTAGGAAAATAAAATCTAGGTCTAAGTGATACTTGTGGTAAAAATAAATAAATAATACTAATAATCATCATTAAACATGCGACGAGAAGGAGATAAGCA
>SNQJ01S0203346.1:0-16674 GCA_010110895.2 Picea sitchensis
TATGTTGTATGTTTCTTAATGACACATGAAGAAATATTAATAATTGTAAGAAGGTATAAAATTGTTTAAGCTTATATACAACTGATTCACCCCCCCCTCTCAGTTGTATTAGTATTTCCAACAAAAATATGTTCGCTGGCCAGTGTGTAACATAGTGCGAGAAGCAATGGTTCTCGCAGGCCACTGTGATGCAGAATGCGAACAATTCGCACTGAAATATATAAGCAAGGTGCGAACCTCAGTGGTTCTCGTAGGCTGCTAATGATGACAGTACGAGAATCTCTGAAACTAATGAAAAATTTGAAAAATCAAGCAAAAATCAAACTGACTTTTTGACCCAGAAGGTCTCTCAGGGTATCCTGAGGACTCAGAGATTTACAAATCAGGAGAAAAAGGCAACCAGAGCAAATGGCCATAGAAAATCCAGAAACCAAAAGGATAAAAGGGATAGTTCCCCAGCGGAGTCACCAATTTTGTTAATGGATAAATTCGTGAGTGCGGACACAGACCAATCTCCCTAGATCCACCTGGATCTAGAACAAAGCATGACAGAATACTACTCTTTCCCTAGATCTAAACCATTGAATGAATTAAGAGAAATGGATAGTGGACATACCTTATGAACGCTCTCCTTATTCTTTGTTGTTCCTCTCTTTTCTTCGATGCTCTTGTGCCGTCCAATCACAACAGTACAAACCAATCGAAGTACAAGCAGATTAATACATTCAATATCTAGTCTATACATGTGATCAAGGAATCATGTAATAAGATGACATCATCATTATGGGAAAGGGACATATTCATGTATTGAATTAAAAGAGAAATATACAACCTGAGCCTTGATGTCATAGATATCCTTTCAATGGCTTCTAGCTCTGACACACACACTTGCTCATGCATGAAGAAAATCAACTACTTGTGATGACTTTGCTATTGTCTCCGTCTGTTGCAGCATCAATTCTCCATACAATCATGCACTAATTCTCCAATAGATCTCTTAAGCTTGACAACTTCTTCACTTAACCTTTTCCATGAGAAATCTCCTCGATATATAGGAAGAGATAGATTAGTTACTTGGATAGGGAATGATCCCAAGATATCTGGAATGACAGTAGTTGAGTAACTGCTCGAAAGCCAACTCATCCTTCTAGAAGATTCCCTTCTAGAAGGTTCGAGATCTTTATCTTTTTCCCATTTAAAATCATGTCCGCACCCTAACCATGAGCACGGTGCGAGAAGTTCACACCCCAGCTTAAGGTAGCCTGCGGGAAACAAGCATTCCCGCAGGTGAATGTATAAGTAGCCTACGAACATGTTTCAAAATATGAAAGCTGGAAGAAGACAATTGTAACTTTTCTCAGGAAAGTGTCCTTGGTAAAGAGCTTGATTTTCCATCCTCATGACATCATCATGATATCATCACAACGACCAAGTTTGTGGATAACAAGCACTGACGTCCAAACCACAAGCAGTCTAGGTCTGATTTCAAACTTGGTATCGGCTAATCTGTCTAGCCACTCGTATATCTCTTTATGAACTCCTCCAAAGAAAATCTTATGTATATCAGTAAATATATACCTTCCAAACCAGTCCTCTATACTAATTCTAGGGTTCTTGTTTTGATCTTCGGTGAAATCTCTTTCTTGTTCTTCTATCCACTTCTGAATCTCTGTCTTCGATGGAAACCACCTTGACATTCCCTCAAGAAGATCTCGATCCTGACAACAGAACCATTTGTTGGCATAGGGGCAGACCCAGGGTTCAACTCTAGCAGCGCACCAACAAGCCCTAACTACTAGCCCTTTCGGAAACACCTGCGGAGCAGATGCAGTTTCACCTGAAGTAGAAATAAGGGGTTGCAGGACACATGTGTCTACAACCAAAGGAGATGCAAAGTGAATCCATAAAAACAACACACAAAAAAATAGCTATACTTTACCACGCTTAAGCTTACGTCGTAGGTTATATCTTAGATCTAACACAACAATGCAATAATAGATAACTGAAAGCAAATAACACAACATCCATCACATAAAACAACAAAATATATGTGGTTCACCCTCTCCCTAGGGCTATGTCCACAAAATTGTGTTTCTTGATATATTATATGAAAACATATAGTTCTATCTATGTGCTTAGCTTGCATATCTCTCTCTCTTCTCTCTTATTCTCTCCCCTCCCTGCACACCCAGCTAAAGATATTACAATACAAACTCTTCTACAATAGCACACTTCTCTCTCTCAACAACAACAACAATCAACAACCATTAACCTTCATAACATGAACAAACCCATCCCAGGTCCTCTAGACCTTTATTTATACATTACATGACTCTTGGACACCCTTAGACTGGAGCCTAAGTGTAAAAACCCTAAATACCAAAACCCTAGGTCAACTTGACCTGTGTTTTAAGGGCTTCATCGGCCTGTCTTTCCTTCTTTTCCGTGAGGTGCTCCAAAGCATTCGTTGACATCTTCCTCTGCTTTCTAAGTTGTCCATGATCCATCTTTTCTTGTTGATCTGTCTTCCTTGGTCTTCTCTTCCAAGAACTAGCTTTCCCTTACTTCGCTCCTTCTTTTCTGCTTCTTTGAACACTTTGACCCATTCTCAGTTAATGTGCCTTCCGTGCAGTTCATACCTTGTGCTTCTTCCTTAATCTTCGCTTGCTTCCATAACCAAGGGCCAACAGGTCATCTTACCATTTTCGCTATAACTAAATTTATAGAATAATTAATATAGTGAAACTTGGAGGATATTGACACAACATATCAAGGTACTTGTGTTATAAATTTCATCTTTTGGGTTGTTGTATTTTCGGAGATACACTTTGTGGAAAATAGGGTTTTTGGCTAGTCCTAAAACTAGTCTCAAATAAGTGTTCCGGGTAAAATAGTCATAAATTATTTATAGAGTATACAAATTCAATAAGACAAAATTCATTGGATATATTACAATCCTTAGTATGTTTTTTATGATTTTTAGATCCAAATATCCAATATTACGCTCATGGCATGCTCTACAAGTTTGGTCTCTAGAATAAGCTAGAATTCAGCAAGGTCTGTCATTTTTTCTATAAATCCTTTTTTGGGATGTTCCAAGCAGTGAAACTTGGAGGAATTACAAAGACAATGTTGAATAATATTGGGTACAAGTTTTATACCTTTATTCATTAAAGGTATATAGTTATTCTTGTTGAAATTTAGGGTTTGTGACTAATCCAAACACTAGTCTCCTGAGACTAAGGTAAATTTGATGAAGATGATATTCTCTTGTTGATGAAATTGAGGAAGGTATGCAGTTATATGATCACATACACCAGGTTTGTTACATAGTTGTGGGTATTTTTATATGCATGTTTTTAGGGTTACATGTTGATGATGTTATGGTTCATTCTTGAGGCAAGTCTTTGGTATATTGTTGAGGCATTGACACATGATTGAGGCACATATTAAGTGCATGGTTGAGGCATATACTTGGTATATGATCTTGGTTGTCTAGTAATTTTTTGAGGTACACCTTTGATGGTACTTGCTTGATATATCCTATGGTACATGGTGTATTGCATGATTGAGTGATATGGTATATGGTTGAGATACATTGTTGGTACATGGTATGTTATAGGTGTTGATGTACATTGTTGATGTACATGGTTGATGCATGGTATGGTACATGATTAGTACTTGGCATGGTGTTGATGTACATGGTTGATGGTTGAGGCATATGGTACAGGTTATGGTGCATGGTTGATGCATTGTTTGGAATGAGTGTTGGTGCATGGTTGATGCATGGTTTCATACAGGTGTTAGTACATGGTTGATGCACATGTTGTGGTACATGGTTGATTCTTGGTATGGTACAAGTTGATGGTTTGGTACATGCTTTGGTACATGGTTGAGACACATATCTTGTGATGGTATGTTGGTGATATTGGTACATGCTTGGTAGAGGCATGTGTTGGTAATGTTGTGAATCTAGTTGAGAGGTGTCATTGGTATATGATCCATGTGAGAGGATCTGGATGAGTATCGATGATAGTGACAGGTTGACAGGTTACAGGTTGATGTGATAGTGGAAAAGACAGGGGCAGTAACATGGCAATGATTTTGGTAGTGACAGTTTGTCTACACTTATATTTCAGAGTAGAAGGATGGGGCAAGGAAAGGGGGTTGTAGCCTCCTTCCGGTTGGAGCTGAATAATTAGGGATTTGGAGCTTCCTTCAAGTTGGAGCCTAAGAATCAAGGGGTTGTAGCCTCCTTCTGGTTGGACCCATAGAATTCAAGAAAATGTAGCTTCCTTTAGATTGGAGCCTGTAAATAGGGGGTCGTAGCCTCATTCCAATTGTCGTTGGAGAATTGGGAAGTTGGTGCTTCCAATTAATGTATTATTTGATATTTAAGAAAGAATTGCATGGTTTTCTCTCGTTTTGGTTTCCCCGCAAATTCTGGTGTACTGTGATACTTGATGTGATGTTGTCGATGTGATGCTTCTTATGTTTATATGCTCATGATACATTGATGATATATTGATTATACATTGATTATATACTATTCATTAAGTTGAATATTATATATTGTGGTTAAAAGTGGTAAAAATGATCATACTGATTCACCCCCCTCTTAATATTCCAACAATTAGGGTTTTGGTAAATTAGGGATTCAGCTATAGTATTGTTGATATTTGGATCAGTTAAGGTCCATACATCAACCTCACAAGAATATGAATATTCCCCTGCATTTTTGTAGAGGTGGTACTCCTCTATATAATCTGAAAGATAATATTGATACACTTGGATTGGGGAGAATGTTAGACAGTAAACCTCAAATCTTTATTGCTTGATATATATGAAATGATTTTTTAATAACTTGATCTCATTTTATGTGCAACAAGTAACTTCTTTACAATAAAAATATTGAAGGAAGGCTTCAATATCATAATATATACATACTCAGCACCATTTATGCAACCCTCTAAATCACATACAATTAGAGGATATATCAGTATCTTCTCACAAGAAAAAGGATGAAGTAATTTTGATCATCTCAAAGAACTTTAAATGAGTTGTGAATTCATAACTTGAAATAATTTGATGGGAATACTTAAAAAATCCCATGCTTAGATATCCCAAGATTTGATAAATCATTAAAATAAAACCCAGAAGTAGTCATTTGTGTATTTTTATTCATAAAATATATTCAACAATAGAAAACATCTCAACAAACCAATTGACTAAATATTCATAAATAAAACGTGTCAAGAACAAGACTAAACTCCCATGAATCCAATAGACAATCCTGGATGGCATCTGATAATCAAATATATGGATGTAAATACTCCATGATCATATAATGAAATTCTTGGAAGAATACAAGATAAACACTCAAGAATCTCAACCTTGTACTCAATTTAGAAATACAAGCATAAATCCTTGAGAAAAACAATGTAGAAGAAGAAGAAGAAGAAGAAGAATGGAGAATATGGAGATCTTTAATTGTTGATCAAATGATTAGACGCATGTTGATGGCTAGACCCTTTATATTCTGATCTTCTGCTTTGATAATGCAAACTTCTCTAACCCTTTTATGAATCCCTCTCTTCCTTTTTAAAAAATCTTATCTTCTAACTTCTTGAGGTAGTTAGGTCTTTCTCTTCTTGAATTTTCCATACACTTTTCTTCTTTAAATATTCACTTTAATTAATGTCTCATTAAATCCTCATTAATTAATTTGTATCATTTACATTTGTGCCTTTAAGTGGGCCTTTTTCGTATTTAATAAAAGTTTTTATTTTTTTAAATAAACTTTTATTTTGAAAATTTTAATTGGTTTCCTAACAAAAAGAATTGTATTTTAATTTTTTGGGCATGGTATTCAATTTCTCAACCATGAAAACCAATTTATATGTAAAATTCATCATCTCATATTTCCCACGAGTCATTTTGAGCGAGGTCTCCATTTCTGGATCTCAAGATATAAGCTCGTGAAGTCGAGGTGTCAAGTAGATCTATCAACAAACCATAAAAATATAGTTGATTGTTATTTCAATTTATGAGAAAAATATGAACAATTTAAACCCTTTAAACCTATTCCATCATCTTCCTCATCGAATTATCTTTCCAACAAAATATAGTTTGTTGAAAATAGAGGTCGGGAGCTCAATATACAAGCTCGGGAAGAGACTCAACCACCATCCATTAATTTCGTGGGTCATTCTTAGCCCTCCATTTAAATTTCTCTTTTCTTTTAAAATTTCCATCCCACATGCATTGTGGTGTTGAGAGTTTAGCGTATATATTGAAAATTTTAATATTTGCTAAATTCAAAGGATATGGAGACTATGGAAGTTGTGCCTTAGCTTAGCTCTTAGTTCCTTAGAAAAATACATCTCTCGTTAATATTTTGGCTACCAAGTCATTTCCTAGTCATCGCCCAATCAACTTGAAGATTTATAATGCATCGCGTTCAATCACCATCCAGTCACCTGCCACGTGTCACTTGGATATATATCCAAAAAATTTAGGACAAGAGAAATAATATTAGAATAATATGAGGGGTTAAGTGAAATAGTAAGTGTGGAAATGGCTAAGTATGGAATATGGGGTATAGATAGTAGAGTGTAAGAGAGAAAAATGGTTAAGTATGGAGATGAGAGTAAGGAAGAGAGGTTAAAGGAACATGAGACTAAGTATGAGAGAAATTACTAAGTGAACATGAGAGTAATGAGAAAAATGGTTAAGTATAGAGAGTAGAGTAAGAAGAGTAGCGAGGAAGGAGAGTAGAGTGGAAGAGGGAAAATAACTAAGTATGGAATGAGGGTATGAGAGTAGAGTGGAAGAGGGAAAAATAGTTAAGTATGGAAAGGAGAGTAAGGAATGTAAGGTAGAAAAATGGCTAAGTATGAGAAGTGAAGGGGATATGAGAGTAATGAGAAAATGGGAAAATGGATAAGTATGGGATGAGAGTATGAAGATAGGTGAAGGGATAAAAGAGAAAAATGGTTAAGTGTGGAGATGGGTGGAGATGGATGGATATGGTAGGTGATAAAAATGACTAAGTGAGGAGAGTATTTAGTCAAAATTTTGAAAATGTAGAGGAAAGGGGCACCATACTTAGATAAATTCTTCTTGCTATTTTTCAAAGTTCTTTTTGCAATTTCTTTGTCAGACTTCTAGAAACAATTATGAATATCTTCGGCATATGGACTCAAATTTTGATTCCACAAAATCCATGATAAAACTGATACTGAGGGCTACAACATGAACTTATAATCGTTTGAAATTTTATTCTTTTGATATTAATTTTTTTTTAATATTACAAGAGAGGGAAAATATAGGTGACCAATGTTTTGATCAAAAAGTATAAAGAAAAGTCAAGGTAGAGGGTAAAGACACATTCATTCTTCACAAAGACAGTTGTGTTCGAAGGAAAAGAAAGAGTCCAAGGAAAGGATAAATCAGTGCAATAGTGAGAAAAGGAGCCCAATAGTGATTGCAAGTTGTAGATATATCCACACAATGAATAGACAGACCTTACAGATCTGTGCGGTCTTATGGATAGTATTGTATAGTCTTTACAGTGATACAGATATATCGTATGGTCTTAAAGACAATATTGTATAGTCTATACAGCCTTACAGATAGAGTCATGTCGGAGGTTTCTCAAACCTATTTTGTAGTTTTCTCATTCAATAGGAACAAAAAAACATTTTTTAGGTGTCCTTTTAAGTTTTGATTCATTAATGATAAGTCAATTTGAAGGAAAAAATTGGTTTAACCTTATTAATGCACTGAATGGGTTGTTAACCTCATTAATGCATAGAAGGTGTCCTTGTAAGTTTTGATTCATTAATGCACTGAATGGGTTTTTAACCTTAATGGTAAATATTTTTCCATGGAGTTTGTGATCAAGAAAAACTTCCCTCCTAATAAATATTGTGGGATGATTGTATCTAGGAGGAAACTTGGATGAAGTCAAAGGGCAACAGACAGGGAGGTGATAATGACCGTGCCCTAATTGGTCAAATGAATAAGGGCAGAGGTAAAGGACTCAGCAAGGGTAAGGGAAAGAGTGAGGAGCCAACCTTGTATCTAGGGAAGAAGGACTTGAGTAAAATCAAGTGCTTCATATGTCATAAGAACAACCATTATGCATCACAATGTCTAGATAAGAAGGGTAAAGGGAAGCAGAAACACTAGGTAGCATCCTCAGCTGAAACTCAAATGATTGATTTTTTCTCCAGGTTCGAGAAGGATTTCTCGATGGTATATTTCCTTTCTACTAATATGATTTCTAGGAAAGCTCGATATGTGAACAATGGAGCAACTAGGCATATGACATCAACCCAAGAGTTATTTTCAAGTCTAACAGAGAAAGAATAGAGAGTTCGGGTTGAACTTGGTAATAATGCCCAAGTACCCAATAACAGGAGTTGGTACCATTCCCTTCTGAATCTATTCAAGTAACTCCTTAGACTTTGAATTTTTTTTGTTTTTTGCAGGTCTCAAGAAAAAATTGCTTTCATTTTTTTTCATGGAGGATAAGGGTTATGCAGTAGAGTTCAAAAACCAATAGGTTCTTATCATTTCAAATGAATCTAGGCCAAAATAAGAACACGTGATAGAGGTTAGGGAAATAAATTTGTATAGGTCACAGGGTAAATATTTTGTGATAGTTGTGGCATAAGAGGATGGGGCAACTGCATCACAAGTAATTGCCTATTCTAAGGGAGATAGTCACAGGTCTTCCAAATTTAAATATTGGGCAACAGGGTGTATGCATAGGGTGCATGTTTGGAAAGCATGTCAAGGATGATTTCCCAAGCGGTCACTACTACATATGAGGTTTTAATTCGAAAAAAAACTTTCGATGATAAGGATAAATTCAATCATATCGTTGCAAATTATTTTTGTCTATATTGCGACGAACCTAGGGGAAAGTTCATCGATCTATCGATGAAAAGAGTGGATTCCTACTACCCATTTGAAAACAGTTTAATGGTCACTGACTTCACTGATTTGGTCAAATTTGACATAGTCAAAGTTCGTCGAAATATCGACGGAGGTTAGTGGTTTTGACAATTTTTTTGTAGGTACGACAGTTATAAAATATTTTTATGTTCATTATTCATTGCATGATTTATTAGTTTATTTGTTATGTGTGATTTGTCTCAAATCGAATTCTTGATCTACATAGCTCTAATTTTGTACTTTGAAGATTACAAATTTTTAATATTACTTTGTCTCTTTTTTAAATACCGAGATTGGATCCCTAACCCTTAGACCCTCTTTCATTTGGGGACGCAATTTTTTTCCTTATGACATATGTAAGTATGAACATGTCTACTCAATTTTGTTTAATTATTATACAATTTGTCTTGGTGTAGTTCTCTTTTGTTGTTTGATTTTATTACTTTCTTATAGTGAAGGTTTGGAACTTATGTGGAAAAAATGTATGGTTTTGATTTGTTGATTAATGTTATAAAACTTTAATAAATCTATGACGAAAATTGATATGTGTACCATAATTAGAATATATAACTCATATATTAATGTACTTATATTGCTTTAGTGGATTTTTTTTTATTTATATAGAAAATCCCAATACTAACACCTGAAGAGAGTGAAAGGACGGTTGCTAGATTAAGGGATGCATGGGAGGCACTGGTCGGTACTGATGGGAAATGTTATTTCCCTTGCTATGAATGTAGGGGATTGAAAAGAAGAAGAGTTGTAAGAAAAATAGTTGAAAAACATTGTTTTACATATGGGCATTGTGAAGGGGGGCATACATTTTGTCCCATGGTAAGTTATTCATTATATATGTCTTTGTATTGATTCTATTTAAAAAAAAATTGTTTTAAGTTTTTTATATACATTAATTTTATTGATTGTTTGTAATTGTAAAGATAAATCCTCCTAGGTTTTTGTCCCCAGATAAATATCTGTCAAGTTGTAGTAGAAATATTATTGTACAAGATGTGGAAGATGGTATGAATACTGAAGATCACAATCCTATGGAATAATATGATACCAAAAATATTTTTGATCCAGATGATGGGACAAATAGATTGATCCAGGATGTCTTTGCTTCTATCGATGAGGAAAACGATGTTGATATTTATGATGTACCCCTGCTTGACAAGGCAGAACAACCCCTTTATGAAGACTCAAGAACAAATATCCTCTCTACTATAATGTTGTTGGTGAACTTGAAGGTATTGAATGGTTTTTCAAACACTTGTCTCACACAGATCCTAAGGTACATAATATAATTTGTCACATATTATATGTAAAGGTTGAATTTATTTTTCTCTATTTGTAGTGTTAATTAATGTGTAAATTAAGGATGCAATATTTTTTATTATTGTTATTTACATTAACTAGTTTGTTTTTATGTTGTAGATTGTTAGGTGAATTTTTCTTACCACCATCAAATAATTTACCTCGCACATACCGATGGATTTCTTCCATTATGAAATATATTGGAATGGAGTATCATGGTATTGATGCATGTATGAATGATAATATTATATATTATGGACAATAAGCATTGGAAACAAAATGGCCGCAATGTCAAATCAGTAGATATCGAACCGATCAAGTACAAAAAAGGTGCCTCACAAGGTTCTTTGATGCAAGAGCATCAGCAGCAAAGCACACGTGGACAACACAGCGATCACAACGCATAGCGCACCTTTTGATTTGTTTTAAATGTTGAATTGTTGATGTAAATTGAGGAAATATTCTTGATTGGATTACAAGTTAACGAAATATGTAATGAACAGAGACTAGATGATTGCGTGAGATTAGAGGAGATCAGTTTTCCTTAAATGAAACTCACTGCAATGAAGATCTGGAGCATTTGTCCCTATCTACATATCTCAGAAAATTCATTGTAACAGAGACTTAGTAGTTGAATGATTTTAATTTGATAGGATAGGTATTTGGAGGAAACCCTAAGCATCCTCTTGTATAAATAGATGCTTATGCGCCTGAATGAGGTTATTGAACCTGATGTTGCTTAACATAATGTTGTTGAACAATTGATAGTTGCATATTAATATTTTATGAGTTAGTTGTTATTTTCTTGTATCAGTTATAGCCATTTACATTTGAATGAATATAACAAAGGGATATTGATCCAAATGCATGGAAGTTTTTTAATGTAACTATTATATGTTATTATGAGATTTCATGAATGCATGAGTTATATTGTGACTGAAGGAATCCGTGAAGGGTTGAATAAGTTTCAATTGTTTCTCTTCCTTGAGCTTATGCAAGGAGTGCATTTAACAGAGTCTTTTGACTCAAAGCTCAGAAGATATAGCGTGAAACTTTCATATGCAGAGTGTGCATATCATACGCAAGGAGTGTGTTGACAGAGTCTTTGACTCAAAAATCTTAAGAGGAATAGCTTGAGTTTTCTCGTGAAAGAGCGTGAAGATCTTTTGCAAGGTGTGCACATATCCAAATTTCGACTAAGTGTCAAAGTAGCCCTCTAACGAGTCAAAGGGTTTGAGAAACAAAGCTCAAGAGAGATAGCGGGAAGGAATATTCAAAGGGGGAGAAGCTCTGAAGGTTTAACGAGTTATTGGCCAAGATCCATTCAGGAGGAAGTGAAGATAGTCCAGATTGTCAGATATGGAAGAGTTGCGAGGTTGTTAGCCATGAGTTCCTTTGGAAACTCATAGAGTAAAGGAGTCCATCTGAGCCTCTGATCCGAGGGAGGACACGTGGTGGAAATTCATGGATTCTGGGTGAAAGAAATATGGGGAAAATGAGGGTGGAGTGGCCAAAAATCTCAAATCCCGATTGACCAAAATGATGTGTAGTCGTCAATCTATGGGAGACACACATCGATAGATCACGTTCTTTGGAAGCAAGGAGAAAGAAATGTGGAACAGAGGGTCACCCAAAGTGGATCCCCACCATTGAACAAGAAGGACACGTGGTGCACAATCCTTGACTCCAGAAGAAGGCACTTCAAGATAAAAGGTCGTGTCAGCATCTGGGACTCCCAAACGTCGAAGTCCCAAAGTAAATGAAGACCGTTTATTTGGACAGATGTGTGGCGCCTGATCTAGAACTTTGGGTATGGAGTACTCTGGGGAAAAGTGGAGGTCGGATCATTCGGAACTCCCAGAGTGTGGAGTCCTGAAGTAGATCTCAACTGTTGGTTGCGAAGGGGGACGTGGACCATAGATCCGGTCCTGTTTAGAGTCCCGAAGTTGTGAATCACCCCAGAGGTTAAGCCTCGAGTCACAGCCCGAGGTTACAGCCCGAGGTTACATGCAAAGAGGGGATAGCAAAAGGATCTAGTGCCTGGATTTCAAGTTTATAAAAGAATTAAAGAAGGAGGGGGACATGGGTTCCATAAGACCTATGCCTAAAGACAAAAAGGGGCATGTGTAATTTGTTCCAGGGGATACTAAAGGCCCAAAAGAGCTAATTCAGCTCAAGAGATTAAGATCCTTGACTGGGAGGTCGCAGAACCCTTAGGAGAGAAGGGGGGTCTGCATCATTCTTCGTCATATTCTGATAATTCCACGTTTGCAATGATTTTTTAGGTGCCATAGCATTGCACAGTTTATGGATTACCATGCATGGAAAAAAAGTGAATATGGTGTTGTTCAAATGTCTGTGGATGGTTTTTCATTTAGGAACATTGAAGAAATATGGCCATTTTTTAAAGAAGAACCTTGTAATGTTAGGATTACATTGGCAACTGACGGTGTCAATCCATTTGGTGAGCTCAGGTCTATTTAATCAATGTGGCCTATTTTTTTTTATAAAAAATAACCTTCCTCCTTGGAATTCAATAAAGAGAGAGCACACAATGTTGGCAATGATTGTTCCACGTATTTGTTTACAAAATTGTTTTGAATGTTGTATTTATTTTTTCTTATTTCTTGCATAATTACTTATATATATACAAGGTAGTAATTATGTGTACTTTCACCCAATTAGGTAAGTACCAAGTCAAATATATGAATGTATATATTGAGCCTCTTGTCGGTGAGCTAGTAAAGTTATGGGTTGGCATCACTATGTATGACATCTATAGACTAATAAGGAAAAAAAAATTTCAATTCTATGGAATACTTACATGGACAATTCATGATGCCCCAGGGCTAACACATTTTTGTGGTATGTAACATACTGATGGAATCTAATATTATATAATTTTATGAAAATACGATGCATGCATCTTAAATATCAATTCCTCATTATATAAATAATAATAACATTAATCCATATAAGCTTGTAGGTCTTCAAACAAAGGGTAAATGTGCATTTCCAGTTTGTGGTCCTAGGATGAAATTGCATTGTTCAAGAATTCTAGGAAAGGATGTATTTGATGAGTATAGGCACTTCCTCCCTAAGAACCATAGGTATCGAACTATAGAAAAACATATTTTCAATTCGAATGAAGAGATTGGAATAAAACCACGAAGAATGACACCCCACCTATGGAAGTTGGACTATAATAGATTAAACCATTAAGGTAAGCAGATAGTCTATGTGTCTGCATATTTATTAATGTTTTACTATTTTAATTTATATCAAATTTTGTTTATTGTATCTAACAATTATTGTTGTAATCTCATTAATTAATTTTCATAAATGTTGTCAAGGCATTAATGGGATTCCACAAGGAATGAAAATTTACCATGTACAATTCAATAGGTTTTCCTACTATGAGAACCTACAAATAACTCATATGTTTTATACAATGCATATCAAGAAGAATGTAATAGAAACATTATGGAGAATTTTAGATGGAAGGAGTGTCAAAGAAAAACTTGTCAAATTTTGTACTGACATTCAGTAAGCCAATCATGCACTACAAAATGTGATTTATTCAAATAGCAATGGAGTACACCAAAATAGTCTTCCATGGTTATTTACAGAGCAGGAAATCAATGTTGTAAAACAGTTCATTCAGAAAATTAAATTTCCCACGGGATTTACTTCAAACACAAAGAATATCTTAACGAAGAAAGGCGAGTTTGGCAGGGTAAAAACTCATGATTGGCATACCTTCATTAAGGTAATTATTTTGGACGTAGATTTCTATACTAGTAATTAATATATGACTTTTTAGTATTATAATATGGTTTTCTTTTCCTAAAAATTAATGATCCCTTTGTTGTTACAGTATGTTCTACCTATATCTCTACCTGATAGCTTTGGCAACAATGTAAAACAAGTTATATATGATCTTGGAAAATACATGAGGTAAGTATTAATGATTTATATGGAAAATCATTGTTGATCAACTTGTCTACATCTGTTTTTATACTTTCAATGTATATACAACATTGTTGTTGAAACCTATGATTTGATTTCTTATATCATGTGTAGGTGTTTGTCATCTAAAGAAATCCATAAAGAAGATATAAAATATTGGAGGAGATAAATTCCTCGACTAATGTGTGAAATGCAAAAGTATCTACCTCCGACATTTTTCAATGCACAAGAACACTACCTTATACACCAAGTTGAGAAGATTGAAATGTGTGGACCTATACACACAAGGTCAATGTGGATAGTGGAGAGGAACTTGAATTCATTGAAGGCCTTTGTTAGACAAAGAGCACATCCTGAGGGATCTATAGTGGAGGGATATATGGTATATCAATCCTTGGTGTATATCAGTCAGTATCTTCTTAAATTAGCAGCAAAATTCATGAAGGTGCCTCTGATCTGGGATCTCAATTCGATTAACAAATTTGAAGGGGAGGTCTTGATCGGGAAAGGTAGAATGAGGAAAGTGAAAGTTAATTAGATGGTAGAGATCTATAATGCTTTGCATTAATATTTATTTATTTCTATATTGTACTTATTTAAGTTTTATTTATCTTCCATGATCAATTATTATTTAATATTTACTCGAATTGCTAATTTTTATTATTTTTTCATACAGTTGGTCGAGAGTGGGATGCAATACATTTATACATCGCAAACAATATGGATTGGATGAAAGTTTGGATAGATCAATGTAATATACAATGTAATGGTAGGTTATCATGGGAAGGGGTGGCTACTTTGTTTAAAGAAGCTCATCGTAATCAAGATACTAATCTTACTCAGAAGTAAATTGATTTAGCATATGGTTTAAAAGATAAACAAGCAAGCATATTATTCACCCACATCATGTTTCAATTATTTTCCATTATATTTTTGTTTCTTTTATAAATTTTTACTAAGTCTAAATATCATGTTTATTCATTAACAAATATGCATTTTTGATGTGTGGTGCATATTGCAGTTGAAACACGACAAGGCTATGTGGTGCAGTGGCCATAAATTTCGCATCAAAAAGTTGGATGATAAGAAGAAAACCTATGATTTTGGGGTAACTACAGTTTTTTTAGATCACTAATGTTTCCTCTAAAAGTGAAAAGAATCCAACAATATCTGAAAATAGATACTATGGGCATTTGAATGATATAATCGAGTGTGACTTTAATTCCTTCAAGTTAGTTCTATTCGCAGTCAAATGGTACAGGTTACAGATGAATGAACGTGATCCCAAAAGTATTTTTATTGAGCATGCCAATGGATTTACCATGGTTAATACAAGGACGCTTGAGATGGGTACAAAAACGTATGCTCTCCTAAGCCAATGTGAGAAAGTATTTTATTCATAGGTTCCAGGTAAATCAGGTTGGTCAGACGTTGGTAGATATTATCCAAGTGGAAGTCCTGTAAAGTATAATGTACCAAAAGAAGATGATATTGAAGAAGAAGAATAAGATTTAGATGAGCACAAGGTAGATGTATTGTTAGATGAAGAAGTCGAACAATTTGAGCCAAATGTAGATGAAAATTTTCTTAACGATCATATTGACAATGATATTATTGAAAATGACTTTGATGATGATGATGTTGATATGGCCATTCCTTTTGATGTCAATTTTGAACAAGATGATTCAAATGTATACTTGGATGAGGACTTAGATGATCAATGATATTGCAAAAATTATGAAATTTTGGAGTTATGTGATCCTTATATATTTTCGTAGTTTCCATCATCATCGTCGTCATCATCATTATGGTCACAGTAATCATCATTGTCATCATCATTTTCATCATCATGGTCATCGTTATTGTCATCATCGTTGTCATCATCGTCATTGTCGTCATCAATTGTCACCATCATGGTCATCATCATCACCATCATCATTGTCGTCATCATTACCATAAACATCATCATCGTCATCATCATCGTCGTCGTCGTCATCATCGTCATCATCATTGTCATCGTCATCATCGTCGTCATCATTTTCATTGTCATCACCATCATCATCATCGTCATCAGCATCATTGGCGTCATCAACATCATTATCTAATCCATATGATCATCGTCGTCATCGTCGTCATCTTCATCATCATCATCATCTTCTTCTTCTTTGTCGTCATCATCACCGTCATCTTCATCGTCGTCCTCATCATTGTCATTGTCATGATCATCATCGTCGTCCTCATAATTGTTGTCATCGTCATCGACATCATCATCATCTTCATCGACTTCATCATCATCGTCATCGTCATCGTCATCGTCATTTCGGTCATCATCATTGTCATCATTGTCATCATCATCGCCATCATCATCGTCATCGAGATTGTCATTGTTAGTAATAATTCTAGTCATGGGTTCGAGAAGCTTTCGGC
>SNQJ01S0203347.1:0-16674 GCA_010110895.2 Picea sitchensis
ACGATATGTAGCCTTCCCTGGGTAAAAATCCTGAGGGTCTAGTCCTTGCATGCTCAATCCAGTGATCCGGTGGATCAACACTAGATCTACAGTGATGCACCTATCCAATCACAGGTAACCTCCATGGTAGGACGACAGGAGGAGTTTAACGCACATGTTAACCTATTGATGTTTTCCAAAGTGTGGCATCTTCATCACATTCAGCATTGTTGATCTTCTGATGTCCATGGTCCACGACTGGGGGATTATCTTCGACTTATTCCACGTTGTCTTTGTCAAGTACTTATGTGGTGGGAGAATTCCATAATTCTTGCGGTCTCCCAAGTTGAAATCATTGATATTTAGCATCAAAATCTATCCTAACTACGATCCAACTGTGCATATCCCCTTCGGGAGGTACGCAGTGATCAGTGTATAGTCGAAGTCCCTCAGGATGTTATCATGACTAACCACACCAGCCAGAGGTGGGATATATTCGTGAAGGACTAATGAGATGAGCTTCACATTCTCCAAGTCATCACGATGCTTTCTCTGTTTCTTTGTCACAGTTCAAGATGGCCCTGATCGACGTACAGTCAATGGGGATGCTTGCAATCCCCTCGTCAATGAGCCCTATGCTCTTGTGGACATGACCTTCTCAGCCATAAGGTCTATTAGGATCTCCATGCCAGACTTATCTACTGTGCTAAGGTCACCTGACATACACACTCGATATCAGATATCTCGGATAGGTGGACAAACGCTCAAGGTAAGCAGAATGGGTGGTGAGGTCTCAATAAGCACTGCATGAAAGAAATTAGTTCTTTGTGGGCTTGGATAATCACCATTTTCAAAATTGTCCTTGGAGAAACATTCGACGGGATAAATAGACAACATCATAACGAAATCCTCCAACGGGCAGGAATGCTTCAATCAATACAATTCCATCCATTATGGTGCGGTCCCAATGGTCCAATAGCGATGTTTCCGCAATAACTGTGTTTCTATCCATTCTGGAGCATCGTTCTAATGGACATGACACCTCAAACGGTCATATTTATTTTCCAAGGTGAAGTGTTAGTCTGCGTTGTTCTTCTATTTCGGAGAGGTTAAAGTTCTACAAGCCTTCCTTCTATGAAGTCCTCTCTAGAACCTCCTGCAATTTTTCTATCTTTTCTTTCTTCTTACTGAGATTGCTTACTTTCTTTCCTGTGATATGTGTCTCTGGATTCCTCTTTCCATTATTGTTCTTATCTCCTCTTAGCATAGTAACTTCGCACTGCTGAGGGTGTTTCACAGGGTTCAAGGGTAATACTTTTTCTCTTACTGTTTCTGGAGTAGGTGCTCTACTCTCTTGCATGGATAGGTTCTTTAATCCTTCTTGTATTTTTTCAACTTTCACATCTAGGTCTCTAACCCTCAGTAGCTTCGACTTGTCCTCCTATTCTTCTGTTAAGTGTGTTATTCTCCTGGCCATGAAATCCCTTAATTCTTGATTTTTTTGTTCTATAGCTTCCTCTTCTTCTTTCCTTTGGATATGATCTCTCTCAATCCAATTCCTTCCTAACAAAACTTCAAAAGGAGCATTGTTATCAACAAAATTAATGACCTCAAATTCTTGTTATGTCAATGTTCCATGAGCACTCATAAGTACATGAGTAAGTATTCGACATAGGGTTATTATCTTTCCTTTAAACAATCTTATTCCTCCCAATGAAGGAATCATAGAAATATTTCCCAAAATTTCCCAAGTACTTTCTGGCATGATATTCACCTGTGTTTCTACATCCAATACATAGTCTATGTCGAAGTCTCATATTCTTGTTTCTATGCACTTATTCTATTTAAAGATCTCTGGTAAACTTATGTCTTTGTGATCATTCAGGGTTTCTTTCATATGTAATAATATAGCCTCTGATTCTTTCTGATTTTCTAGTATATACTTAGTCTCATGACCTTCCTCATGGTTTTCTTGTCTCATGTTCATATTTTCAACTTTAGCAATCATTATAGGGTAATCCAAAACTTCATGTCTATTAGATTTACAAAAAAGGCAAATAGGACCTCTACCAGGGCATTCCTTAGCAAGATGTCTCGGTCTTCTACAACTATAACAAAGGGTCAATCCTCTCTTTCTCATAAACGATCCACAACCTTTCCTGTACTACACACTGGGATCATAGTGTTGGACCTGCAAAAAATTCTTTCTAGGATCCTGCATCCACTTGTTAGTCCAAAAATTCTTTCTGTGCATAGGAATAACATATCTTTCACTATTTTTATCAGGTCTATTCATATCACATCTTATTTCTTCTAGCAGTGCCCTAGTTTTCAGACTAGTGTGAAATATATAAAACATACCTAGATCCATTATTTTGAAACAAAAATTTCCACTTATATTACCTTTATAAGATCACAAATATTTAAAATCTTACCTCTTTTCTTCAGATCGAGTTCCCTTCTTAGCACAAAGCTTCGCAAGCCAAGTCGAATATTGCGCACTACAACAACAGATCTATGCACAGAGCTTTCTCTTTTCTTCAATTCCCAACAATCATAGTTTCAAGTCCTGACACCGGAACCATTTGTTGGCATAGGGGCATACCTAGGGTTCAACGCTTCAAAAGTGCACCAACAAAACCCTAACTACCGGCCCTTTCAGAAACACTTTTGAATAAGATGAAGTCTTTAGTCGAGGTAGAGGTAGGGAGGGTTGTAGGACTCAAGTTTCTACAACCTAGCTGGGACACAGATATGTGATTACAACACTTTAATAAATCACTTAGCCAATAATTTGCATTAGTCTTTAACCCTTATTCACATCACAAGTAGAAACCCTAATTATAGAACAACGCAGTATTCAACAAGATCTAATCATATCTAAGCATTTAGCACATAGAATCAAAAGATCTAGCATTCATTCATGTTATTAGGCATTAAGATACTACATCAAATGCATCTAACCCACATAAAGATCCAACACTAAGCATAAATTACATCAATAACACAAAGCAGTCAGAACACAGGATATACGTGGTTCACCCCTGACATGGGGCTACGTCCACCAACTCTTCTTCTTCTTTATTATCTTCTTTCAATCTTCTTACATGGAAAAAGCCACAAAACTAACTCCGCATAGGACATGATATCTACGCGCACCTCACTAGATCCTCCTTCCCCTAGTTTGTTCCAAGCACAGAGCCTCTACACAGTCAGTTCACAAAGCCTTTTACAATCACTTGCACTTAGCTCTGCAAGTCTTAACACACAGTATGCACAAAGCCGATTACAATTACTTGCACTAAGCCACACACATCCACTACTACTTCTTACATTTCTTATCTCCCTATTTATATATTACAAAAGAGGCCTAAGAATGGATAAACCCATGGGCCAACATCCCATACCGCTACATAAACCCTAAACCTAAAAATCCAGTAAAAGGGGGTGATATCCCATGATCTTCGCTTCCCCTAGGTGATTCGTCTTCGACCATCCTATCAAAGTCCCAAAAATGCTCAAACATGACCAAGGTTCTCCAAAAATTGGTTGAAGGCCAACACTAACTCAAAAATTGATGTTTCTTTGGAAAGATGGTGCTAGAATGGAGGGAAAAGGAGCACGAGGAGGTAGATGTTGATGTGGAAAGAGTTTTGAGGGCCCAAATGGCCTTGAAAAGATGCGGGTTGTACAAATTTTTGGCACTCAAAGGGAAGACGGCCCAGGTGATGTTGCTACAGTTTCTCCTGGATTATTGGGATCCTGACAGTGAGAGATTCAACCTCGATGGGAAACCATTGAGATTTGAAGTCGAGGATATGAATTTCTTGATTGGGTTATCACACCAGGGTGAGGTGGTGAACCTCAAAGGTTGGGGAGATGGTAGAGGTATGAATATAGAAGAGTACATAGACACTCAATGTATATAAGGGACCGAGAAGCTTGAGAGTCAACTCCCCATCTGAGCGATAAACAATCTCAGCCTCAAGATTATTATCCTTGTTTTGACCAAGATTACATTATCAGCTTCGTTGCACTAGGCATCGAGGCCACTCATGTTCTATCATGTATATTTCTTGAGACCCATGGTGTACGATTGGTGCACCTCACTACTAGCTAATATGAAGAGCTAAATGATAGAGTGCAAACAGAGTGACAAGATGAACTTCAGGTTTGCCTCTATCTTGTGTATCTTTTTCTTCAAGCAGGTTCTAGGTTTGGGAACTCGAGTCGAGATCATTCCTATAGGACCTCGCGATCCATCCATGGCATGGTGGACCAAGGTAATGACATGGCAAGGGGGAGGTAGGGTGCCCACAACCTACAATGATGATTTATTTTACTGGTGGAGGCAATAGGTCATTTCTCTGGATGACTATCCCTATGCATAGATCAACCTCAGAGGGGACCCAGACATTCCACTACCACCAGGGACCACCTACGAGGACATAGGTATGTCAAGGTTTTTAAATATTTCATTTATTTTTATTTTTGAATAGTAAAAAAAAAATATTTTTGGATGATGATTAAGTACTAACTAGACACTTGTGTGACATAGTTGTAGATTCGCGATGACCAGACGAGACTCCACGACATCATCGGAGGCACTGGGGAGATGAGGTGATGGGAGGAGAAGCATAGAGAATCCTTCAAAACGTGCAGGGAAACCTATCTCATTTGACACATTTTATTATGATGGTTCAAGTAGAGGATCTACCGGAGGCGATGCAATGACAAGTGGTTGGTGTGCCCACAGCTTGGGTGAAACTCTTTCAGCATCTCGCAAATGTTGTAGTTTATTATCATAACACACATCTGGCGCCACAGGCATAGATGTCGTTTATTTTGTATTATCAGTTGTATATGTGTATTGAGGGTGTTGACCCCAATTTTCTACTATAAACATCATATTTTTTGAAATATATATAAAACATGGTTCTTCAGATTTACTTGTATTACAATGCGTACATTGATGAGATTGTTTTATTTTATTTAGTTATGTGGCAAATGCCAATCTAAAATGAAATCAGCATAAGCATCAGATACATAATTAGAACTCCTAGGTATGTGATGATAAGTAATAAAATAAAATGGTTGCTCTAAAAGACGTACCTATAGGAATCATCAGAGTAGAGTAGGATCGCGCACGTAGTAACTTCTATTAAACTAACATACTACTAATTGGGAATCGAGGCGAACCTCTAAAGAGAGAATACCATGTCAAATAGCATCACACAAAAGTTCTATAACGACGCTATATTCAGCCACATTATTCATGGATGGCCCTAGGCATACACCACCTGAAGACACCAGTAGACCCTCGGGTGAGTAAACCACCCAAGCGGCGGAAGTGAAGTTCTGTGTATGATGACTAGATCCATCTACAAATCCTAAGTAGACTAAAGAATCTGTTGACATCTTCCAACCAAGGGAAAACTCGATAAGCAAGTTGAAGACAAAAAATAAAGGGAAAAGATATATACATTGAATTACATTAGTATATAAAGAGTTATGCCCAAGCTTGGGGCTCAAGCATAATATATTTTCAAGTAGAGCCCATTCCTGGGCTCGGCCAACATGTTCCCTTCATAATCTTATAACTCGTAGGATCCTTTTTCTAAGACATGTTGCATGATATAGGGATCGTGCCACATGGGTTTGAACTTACCTACCCCGAGCAGTTCTTTGGATTGATCATATAAACGGACCAACTAACCCTCAGTGTACAACCAAGGACAGATATACCTATCATACTAGACCTTGACATGTCTTTTATTCACCTCGATATCCATAGAGGCATCTCGACGTTGCTCGTTGAGACTCTCTAGGTGTATGAGGCGTCGCTCGAGATTGGAAGTGTCAAGGAAGAGCACGACTGCCAATCTAAGAGAAGGGATTTCACATTCAATAGGTAATATTGACTACACACTGTGTACTAACCGGAAAGGATAAAATCTGGTGGCAGTCTTGACTAAGGTTCGTTATGCCCAAAGTGTGGGATATAGCATAATATGCTAGTCATATTTACTCTGGCTAACAATCTTCTAAAAATGGTCTTGAGAGACTTGTTGACGGCCTCTACCTATCTATTTTTCTGCGAGTAGTAAGAAGAAGAATGACCATGATTAAACCCCATCTTGGATGCTATCTCTTCCATCATTTCACTATGAAATTCACTGCCATGATCAGTGACAATCTCACTCAGGATACCGAATTTGGCGATATTTTGATTGAAAACAAAGAAGGAGATAGTATTCCCATCATATTTAACTATATCCATGGCCTCGACCCACTTAGTAAATTAGTCTACGACCATGATAATGTGTTGATTCCCCCCAGCCAATGTTGGGTTGCAATCCACAAAGTCCACCCCCCACTTAGTGAAGGAACCAATGGTAATGACTGGGTGAAGAGGGGATGGATGCGAGCGCATTTTTCGAGTGACCACCTGGTAGGGGTGACACTTCTTAACCTCTTGAATGCAATATTTAAAGATATATGGCCAAAAATAATCAGCTCACAAATTTTTTTGGGTTGTTGCAAGCCTGGATATATGACCACAACAAGCCCCACTGTGGAAATCGTTTAGAATTGACTTGGCCTCTTCGTGATTTAAAAAATGATATAGGATATTATCTATTCCTTGATGACACGAAGTGTCATTGACAATAATGTAATTCTTATCTTGGTATCGTACGTGTCATCAGTCATCTCGTGAGAGATGCTGAGGGAACTTCAAAGTTTGAATATGGAAAACAATGTCTCCATACCAGGGGTCGAACGACAAGACAAGGAAAATGTGTTCATCTGCAAACAAATCAACATGGATAACATCCTCATCCAAATGTGGGAATTCATATATTAACTCTGGAAAGACTAGTGATTTCTTGGATTTTGTAGAAGCGAAATCAAGATCAAATTCTTGTAAAATGACAATCCATTTATTGTATTTTCCCCCTATGATACGCTTGGTAAGGACGTATTGAAATAGATTGACATCAGAAACCATATTAGTCCTGCAAAGAATTATATAATGGCATAAACATTGGACTGCGTGAATGACAACCAAAGATAGCTTTTCAACATGAGAATAATTGAGCTCAGGACAGAATAAGTTTCGACTAAGATATTAGATGAGGTGCTCGCGGAGCTCATCATCATCCTAAACCAAAACCATACCAATCGTCTCTTCGGATGCGGCGACATAAAGCAAGTAATCCCTAGTGTATTCAGGATACTTCAACAGGGGCATCAATATCCAGGCTTTCTTCAAAGCATCGAATTATTCTTGGGATCTCTCATCCCATATAAAACGGGTGTCCTTATTCAATAGACGCATGAAACCCTTAGTAATATTGGCATAGTTTACTATAAACTGACGTAAAATGTTAGCTTTCCCCTGTAAACCTTGAAGTTTTCGAATAGTGCATGGGGGAGGCAATCAAAGTACTTCCTCAACATTTAACATATATACCATGATCCCAGTCTCAGAGACTAAAAATACCAAAAGACATCCAGACCTAACAAAAAATATTCATTTGTGAGGGTTTAACCAGATTCTATAATGATGACATATTTCAAAAACTAGTCGAAGGTTCTTAGAGTGATCCACTCTCTTACGAGAGTGAGCACCAAGATCGTCAAGATAAGCTTCGACTATATTCTTAATATCATGGAATGCAAAGGTCATAGCACGTTGGAAGGTTGCTCCAGTGTTTTTAAGGCTGAAAGGCATCTTTCGGTATGAGAAAGTACCCCAAGGAAAAATAAATGTCATCTTGTGTTGATCCTTGGGTTTAATTTGAATTTGGTTATACCATGAAGATCTGTCCATGAAATAAAACACTTTTCTTCCTGCACACTCGTTGAGAATCTGATTGATGAAAGGTGTCAGGAAGTTTTCTTTATAACAGGCCTTGTTCAAGTCATGAAATTCCATGCATACATGGATGGTTCCTTTCTTATTATTCAAAGGAACAGGATTGGATACCCATTTAGTAAACGATGTTGGGTAGATAAAGCCATCATTAAGTGGTTTCTCTAGCTCTGCCTTAATAGGAGGGGCTTCCAAGGATTGACAGCTCTAGGATGTTGTCGAATAGGCTTAGCATCCAGATAATTTCTAATATTATGCTTGACAATTCGAGGGTTGATGTCTGACATCTCTTCATATGAACAAGAAAATACATCTCAAAATTCCTTGAAGAGTTCAGTGTGGATCAAGATTTCTTCTAGCGAAAAATCTGCACTGATGTGTACATCTTCAATCTTGCCAAGGGTATGAGAGATATTGATCGTGACGATAGGAGAGATACTCGCCATATTTCCCTCGGCATAAATTTTGTGCATATCAAGTGGAACTACGACGTGACCGACTATCTCACTCAAAGTAGATCTAAATTCATCATGTTCAATTATACCAAGCTCTGGGAGAAAATAAGAGAGATGATTCATATCATCCCAAGGTTTTTCAGAACCATTCATGGCTTCGATGATAGATTTGTATGAGTTAAAAGTCTCATCGAGGAAGTCATGTGAACAATACGACAAAGTGGCCCATATGATATAAAGAACAAGATCATCCTCATCCATCGACGAGGTAATAGGATCGGTATCGGTGGAAAATTCAAGAAAAAATTGATACGCGATCTCCATTGCCTATAGTGGCATGGTCATTCCATCATGCGACTGACCTTCACAAGACGAAGTTGAGGAAGGTAGGGTCCAAGGATTGTTAAAATAGGAAGTGTGGAAAGGAATGGACCTCTTTGATGAAACAAGCCTACTAGACATGGCATAAATATGGTGAATCGATGCCATGAAGTCGAAGGTACCCATAAGGGATGAATACATTTTGACACTAATATTCTCAGTTGTCGGATGATAATTTTTTACCATGGGGGTAGATGGTCCAATACATGCATTGGGGCTAACATACGCAAAGGATAATTGGTCGACCGTAACAATCTTCCCATCATGAGGAAAAAAAAGATTATGGAAGACAGACGATACGACGACACTCATAGCATAAGTCCAATTGTGTCCTAGTAACAATTTATGATTGAGGGGTGCATCAACCACCTCGACATCCACCTTTACCATCTTCCCACCTAATTGGACTGAAAAGGTAAGAAGAATACCATGAGGGTGGAATGAATGATCATCAAAATCAGTCAACATGGTCAATGATTGAGAAAGGGTTGGAGATTCGAGAGCTTTCCAACAGATCAAGGAAATCACACATGTAGCAGGACCTTCATCAACAACCGCACATTTGATGGTATACTTTGAGTACCCCACATGGATTTGGAATGCCACATGGTAAGGCAAGTGAGGCTTCAAATCTGTGACATCAAACTTAATAAATTTCGAGCCACTGGGGTCTAGATATCCTAATGCAAATATTAAGACATTCCTTCATGAAGGACACATCTAGAGTACATCCAAAGCCAACATATCACAAGGGGTTTGACCCAGGTCCTCAACAATAGAGTAATTTTAGGAGGCTCTAGCATTTGGATTGTGGGTAGAGTTCTTGAGTACTCCTTTCAAAATATGAGGCAACGGCTCTGGTTTTTTTATATTCAAGTGTGTCTCTGGAGGAGGGGGAGGATATTCTAGAACATGTACAGTCTTTGAAGATTTGTAATCGTGAGACCAGGTGGCTAAATTAATCTGAGAATTGACCATATTGATACAAAAAATGTCATTGTCTTGTGTCGGTGGGTTTTGAATTCCACTGACCACATTTCTGACATTTGAGGAGATCGAGGCCATGTGTTAGTTATATGGGAAAGGATTCATCAGCACGGTGTGTGGTAGAGATAAGAGCCTCACAGTTTCTGCAAGTTTAGGGCATAAATGAGTAAGATGATCATCTGTACAAATCTTAAAGGGAAATTTCACCTTACTCTTTTCTTTCTTTCCCTCACCAACATTATTATTCATCTTCTCATTATTACCATTGTCCTTGGTTTTATTATTCTTCCCGCCCTTATGATTATTATTACGTCCTTTCTTCTTATTCTCGTTTGGTTGTTGGTTACCATTTCGGTCAGTCGATGATTGCATGGAACTTACATCTATCGATTGAGTGGGATTGGAAGACACAAACGAAGTTTTCCCTCCTATAAACTGGTTTAGAGACAACTCTTTCAAATGGATTGTCACCAAGTCTGCCGATTTCACATTGGCGGAGCCTACAATGTCGTCGGCATGAGGTCCGATGTTTTTCATAGGGTCATAGTTTGACCTTGGTGCGACCGAAAGAATATGGTATAACATCCTAGACTGAGAATATATAAGATCTAATTGTTGGGCTTTGAATATTGCTTCTTCCTCAAATGTAACCCTAGATGTAGAAACATCCTTCGAGATAGGAAGCTGCAAAGACTTAAGGAACCATTCTAATATGAAATCCGGGGAATGTAGGTCTTGATCAACCTCTTCCGTCTACACCACTCCTAGATGTGATCCGAGATATGAGTGGTTATGTCCTAGCGTAAGGTAGATAGAAGTTCTAGGCCAACATCGTTATGAATTGGCAATTGGAAGTTTTTAAGGAAGACTAGCACCATCTGACTAAAGGTCCCATATGCCCCCTAGGTAGCGCGATATACCATTTTGTGACAACCCCAATGAGGGTGATTTGAAATAATCTTAACCAAATGGAATCATCATTAAGGGAATTTGAAGAGCACCAGAGGTGAAAGGTTGTGACATTATCACTGGGATCCTCTCCATTCTTACCTTCAAATTTCAGAATCTTCGAAGGAATTTTGGTGGGGACAGGGGGCCATGTAGGATCATGACACCTAGGGTCATTCATCAACTTAGACAAGTTTGGCAGATTAAGCATGCCCAGAAAAGGGAGATAAGGTTGCAACATCTAGCCCCAAGATCCCTGGAAAGATTGTGTTTTGGGAACTACAACCCATCCATAGTTCTAGTACGCACCATGGCCCTGTATGGGATTTTAAGACCCTCCTCCAAGATGATTCATAAGAGGTTGGCTAGGAATCATTCTAGTAGGCATGTTCTGATGGGGGTTATAAAAATTGCCTCCAGTCGGAGTGGCTTTGGGCTAGGGGTTTCCCAAGGTGTGAAACTGACCTCCTTTGGGTGTGAATCCAGAGGATAAAGGTGGATTCATCATGCCAAACATGTTGGTTGGAATAGACACTAAGGAGGTGAGGGTATAGGATGAAACTTGAGTAGAATTTTGTCCATCAAGTTGGTTTCTCCACCCAAAAGCAATAGGATTAGACCTAGGGTTAAAAGAAGGAATGCCTCCCATAGTAGGAGTCATTTGGTGGATATGAGAGACACCAAACAATGATGGAGTATAAGGAGGAGTTGTTCCCCCAATTCTAGTGCTAGCATCAGGTCCAACAAATGGGATGGAGTTTGAAAACTACGAAGTAAAAATTGGCATACCATAGGAAAAAGGACTAGAGGCCATAGGGATGGACTCAACATTATAGCCTGGTGAGTGACCAAGAGACCCAAATGGGTCCATGGAAATAGGTTGAGCATTCACAATAGGACGGGAAACAATGATGATAGGTGCCTCTGACACTGCAACCATTATGGTTGCAGGAGTCGAAGGGGTTCCATTAACTATAGTAGGTGTGGGAGTCGAAGGGATCCCAATATTCCGATGACTCAGTTCAGTACTCATCCTTGTAGAATCACAAGTCTAAAAAGTGGAGGTGTGTGTACCACATCTAATAACTCTATGACTTTTAGAAGGAAATGACTCAAAATCTGGTGGTAACTGTAACAAGTGTCGGGACCAGCGGGGAAGCTAGTCCAACTCCATGATGACTTAAGAATCAAGATATAAAAACAAATCCTAAGTCCAACTAGTAATCAAAGGGCACACCAAAAATAATCAAATGGATAATATGCACACAAACATGATAAAGTGGCTAAAAGGGGCCTTCCTCTCTAAAGTAGGTATGCCTCTCCCAAGAGGGGCCTGATACTCCCTGCTAAAGATCATAGGTAAAAAAATCAGTTATAAGGGCCCTCGTGCGATTAAAAACTAGTCAGTCAGATCCCCCGAGAGAGGTAATCCTGCATAAAGGTTGTGTGTTATCTGACCCTTATTTGACCCAGGGTACCTGCAGAATAACCCCTACAAGTAACCTATGTGGCACCTAAGTCAAGCAACTAAGAAACCACTATATAACCAATGCACAAGCGAGCATTCGTAACTCAGATCCACCGTATGGGTAGGGTAGAAAATCCTAAAACCTTGAATGTACCGCCTCTCATGGAGGTAAGGGAACTAACAAGATCCCCATATACAAATAGATCCCCGAAAATATCTCTGATGCTAAGAAGGTATCGAGAGGATATACCTTCAACTGACCTCGCACGACCTCGTGATTAACTCTAGTGTAAGTAGCCTCCTGAACTTACTGATTATAGAATGGATTTCTCCACTCCCTTAGTCAGACATATATGTTGATTTAATAGCCTTGGAGACGTTTACTCACAAAATCATATTCCAAGGCACTAAATCCTAAGCTATTTTGTGCACCCTAGAAAATAAAATCATTACTAATCAATTTTAAATTATAGTGTTAATTTTAATGGCCATTCTTACTCAAAAGGTGCAGTCGTGAAACTAGTGATGTTATGACTCAGCAAGTAAAGAAAATATGAATACAATGCAAAGTCCTAACTTCAATTTTCAAATGAATGATATCCTTCTTAAAAATTCAATTTTCAATTCAATTATGCAATTATGAATAAAAATGCAATCTTTCTTTACATGCACTAAGATAAATGACAAATAATCAAAATATCAAAATGTCAATCAATGCAAAATGCCTAATGTTTTTGTATTTTCAATATAATAAAAATGAAAATGCATGGACTCAACAACAACTTGATATATAAAGACTCTACTGTGTATAGAAAGAGACAACTCAAGTAGGATACCAAGGAGAAAAACACCCATCCCAATGTACAAGGAAAATCAAAATGAAAAGATGATGAGAAAGGCACTGCCCAAAAATTCAACCAAAGACATGTTTCTTGTCATCCCACGGACACTTAACATTCACTACAGAGACCCAAGAAGACTCAACAATAATCAAAACTTACCCAGCAACAACCAAATCCAACAAACAATCAAAATAGGTTGATGTACGCAATTTTTCAAGGGAAAAGCGTGTATGTACGCATCTTGCAGAATGAAAACACGCGTATATACTGGACTATCTAGAAAAAACCCTTGTATATCTATCAAAAACATAGCTAGGCTAAGGACAAGGCTGAAAGACTTAGACCCAAAGTGAACAGAGGCTGTCAAGGAATGATACGACAAGAAACACAATATGAACGAGAGCAATCTAAGGAGAAAAACACTTCAAACCCTGAAAAAGAAGATTCAATCTCCAGTTACAAGGAAAATCTCTCGATGGCTAGGAGAAAACTAGGGGAAAACCACAATAGACGGAAATGACTATAGAAATCAACTTTATTCTCAAGTATGCTATATAAACAAATATGCTAGCAAGACAAGATAAAAGGACTACCTCGTCTAGATGTTCGACGAAGTCCAACGTTGAGCACTTGACCCAAAGCAATATACCTGCAACTAGTCCTCAACAACCAAGAAAAGAAAGTATATGGTGATAATATATGATGTTAGCACATTCAATAGCATAATCCATTAACATACATAACAAATACGCCCATGGAATAACAATTCAAATATTTGCAAGATATCAATTGGACGAGAAACGAGTATTTCTATTAATATGTAATCAACAGAAGTGAATAAGTTACAGACTTCTGTGTTGGCACGGTTCAAAACCGAGAAACTAAGTTCCTTCTAGTTGGGCCTCCACCACTTCAATACTCCACAAAAGTTAATCTCGTGTAAGAGAGACAATGGATTTTTCACTCAATAAGGGAAGAGCTTGGAGGATGAACACTATGTTCAGACTTAAAGGATAAATGGATAAGTGAATAATTCCTCTAGAGTAACGTTTCTCTCAAACATGAATTATTTCTCCTCATTTCCATAGCTAGGAATTAGCCCATTTATATCCTTCAAGTGGAACTGAAGGGACGAGTTGGATTGTTTCTAGTATATGGAAGGAAGAGGATCATTGATCTCCTATCGTGACATGGAAACTCGACACTATTTTTCATTTTTGGGGACATTTACCGATGTACGTGGGTTTTAGTGGTGCAACCTTCGTATACGCATGTTGTATAGTAGGAAAGGTGTGTATATGTGGAAAAATTGTATTTTTAGCTCTGGGATTTGCAAAAAGGGATGAAAATTCTGCATAGGGAAATGGAAAAAGTCCTTATGTGCAAGATTGCATGGGGTGAGGAAAATCTTGCTATAACAATGTGCATATGAGAAGAGAGCTTTTGAAGTGATCAAATCATGGAACGTAGGGGTGACATGGAATTATTTTATGCCTGCCATGTGTCACTTTATTTTGTATCTTTAACAAGCCTTAGGTTCTAATTGTGACATGACATGTGTCACTCGATGGTGAGGCCACATGTCACCCCATTTTTTTGACACGTGGCATCCCAGGTGTGCAGTATCAAGTGGACCCTAGAAGTTCACCAATTCATCATTCTAAAGGAATAAAGTGTGAGGAATTTTAAACCCTCGAAGCTCCAAAAATCAAAGTAAATCCTCACCGTTTCTTGGGAGAGGACACACGGCATTATATATCGTAGTCTAGAGACTTGGAATTCCAGAGGATCCAAGGCATAAAAGTTGAGGTCGAGGAATTCCAGAGGCCCAAAGGCCAGATTCCATCTCGACCGTTGATCATAGAGGACACGTGGTGCCAGATGCCAAAGTCTGGATACCTGGTACTACAAAGGAATTGACTTGTAGATTCTTTTAAGTCAAGAACTCCCAAAGGTCAGAGTTAATCTCGACTGTTGATTAAGAGATGATACATGGAGGCAAGAGAGAGAATATCTGGTAATTCGGAACTCCAGAAGATTTGTAGAGAATTTCTTTGGAAGGCTCTAAATCCTAGACTCCCAGACTTGATCATGGTCATTAGTTAATGAGAAGGAATGGTCCATTAATTTGTAGTTGTGAGTTCACCAATTCATCAATTTGGGAGGCAGCACAAGATCACTAGCAAATTTGGGTCATTTTGAGACAATTATTTCGACACACTTGCGATGTTATGTTGTGGATATTGCGATGAATATTGAGTTACCCAAACATTGTTTTATGTGACATCTCACATGCGAAAAATCTTGATTAACATCAAAAGAGTGACAACAATAGGGACGTTGTCACAATTGGAACAAAAAAATAAATATCGTCACCAATACGACCAAGTAAATAATTTGTCGAAAGAGCGACACAGTAGGGAAATTGTCGCACACTCGACAATGTAGGCAAAGTAAGTGAAAAAATTATGACAAATCATCTTTCGAAGAGTTCGTCATGATTGCAACAAACACAGGGTATATGGCGACGAAATCGCTATACAATTTTTGTAGTTTGTACAACAAGTTCGTCGTAACATTTGTACCGGTCATTGCAATTGAGACGAACATTATCGTCATTTGTAAAGAAAATTCATCGCAGGATTTTTTCCAGTTGTCACAAGTGATACTAAAACTATAATGATTTGTGTAGTGAATTGTCGCAGTATTTCTATGGTTCATCACAATTGAGACAAACACTTATGTGGTTTGTATAGAAAAATTGTCTAAGGATTTCTATAGTGTGTCTAAATTGCGACGACAACTTTCCTGATTTGTATAGTGAATTTGTCACAATATTTCTATGGTTCGTCACAATTGAGACGAAAACTTTCGTGGTTTGTATAGAAAAATCGTCGCAGGATTTCTATAATGCATCGCAAACCATTTGTTTTAAAAAAAAATTAAGAAAAAAATTTTGAGCAAAAAAAAAAATATTTTATTTTTGAAGAAAGGGGCATGTATTGGAAGAATATTATAGGCTATGAAGTTAATTATATTCTTGAAAACATTTCACAAAGGGAAATTCTCTTAAGTAAATAAGGTATGGGTAGATCGCTCTACATGTGATCAAGCACCATCTATTTTGGATTTCAAGAGTAAAAATAAGGAGTGTCACATCCAATCAAGAGTTACCCTTATATATTTATAGTTAGTCTATCAATTCATCTCAATAGGCCCTCGTCTATATTCAAAAATTCAAGTATGCTAGAATAGAGATTTCCTTTTGTTGAAAGAATTTTCTGAAGGTCTTATTTTCACATTCAAGGGGGCATTAACCTAGGAGGAAGAATGCTCCATTAAATTGGGTTATTTACGGTTATACTAAGACATATAGATAATATATATTTTCCAATAAAGACAAGTTCTAGTTGTAGAATCCCTTAACATAGTGAAAAGAACATATTTTTATGAATGTTTGGCATAGGAGAAATTCAATGAGTCAACCAAAAGATATATATGTAACAATATATATTTAATATGGATATGTTATTAAAATAGATAACATATACATATCAAATATATTTATATGTGTGATATTTACTAAATCTATAAGTTGTAAGGTTGGCTAAGCTCATCACGAGAGGCATTGAAAAACAAAGGCTTCTCTATTCTACTCGGAATTTTTAGGATTTTTATGGCTCCCTAAGAAGGTTTGTCTCTAGATGCATTCATGGATTTTCATCACAATTGGTTTTA
>SNQJ01S0203348.1:0-16674 GCA_010110895.2 Picea sitchensis
GTGTTATTATTTTTTTTCCACAGAAAATTTCTCTTTATATTCAATAAAAATATGAAAGTGTACATAACCAGTCTTTTGTGCCAAATGAAAGGTAATCATTGGCTGCCATGTGAAAAATTCAAAATTATATAAATAGTGTCATATTGCCTAATATCCAAACCCACAAAATACTATCCAGCTATGCCATAGAGGTCCCCTCATTACAAAACATTCTCAAAATACTACATCGCCATTAGACAATGGAGCGAAAGTGCTCAAGGCTTAATATAAACTTAAGGGCATAGTTGGGCCCTCATGCCCTTCTTCACATAAGTAGTAAGCTATAGATCATGGAAGCTTCATAAGCACTCACTTTGAAAGGTAATCAACCTCTTGATTGTCTTCCCTGTAAACATGGTCAAAATAGATGTCCCTGAACTGATTAATAAGGTCTAGATATATTTCCTTCCAACTCTCCAAGAAGACCACCTGTAGCGCTCCCTTTCCTTTTAGCTAGTCAATGACAATTGTAGAATCTTCAAGGACTTGGATCTCAGAAATAAAGAGGCAAGAGGCTAAAGTTAATAAGACCCATGCCCCCATTAGTTCAACTCTAGTGTTAGATCCAACTCCACAGTTTATCATCCATTTGTAAAAGGTTTGTTCCTTTATCATAATTACTCCATCCACTCCATTGTATATACCATTCTATTGTGAAGCCCCATCAAACCAGCTTGTGATCTTTTGACCTGTCAACATGCCTTTATGACCTCTCGGAGTAGGAAACATATATGTTTCTTATTGACATCCAGAGCAGCCAGAGCTAAGTGAATCACCCTTTGATATGACAGAAAATGGGATTCGAAAATGACTGAGATCCTTTCTAGCCATATGTACCGGCAGATGTAAACTGGTAGTGTTTGGGCCGAGTGGTTCTGAGCATACCAACAATTCATACAGTCCAGAAAGGATGACCCGTGCCACCCGTTATAGGAAGGAAGTGTCACATTTAAAACTACCCAAACCCGAGAGGTGAAGGAACAATGAACAAAAAAGTGATTTCCCGACTCACCTGAAAGCCTGCACAATTGACATATGCTAGGTCCCACATGTCCTCTATAATGTAGATTATCCCATGTAAGAACTCTGGATTCCACCACTAACCAGAAAAATAGCTTTAGTTTTAGAGGGCATTTCCAAGACCACACCCGTTTGCGCCACCCACCAGTTTTGACCGACCACTGCAAAGTCATTAAGGCATTATATATGTTCTTTGCTAATATATGCCCATAGGAATCTCCACCCGTCCAGATCATTAGTTTCCATACTAAGAGGGCTTGTGCCCCCTCATCCCTTTCGACCTGTAACGAACCCCAGACCTCTTTCACCAAAGATATAAAACTACCATCACGCAACCAATTGTGATTGAATTTAAATGGGTGTGCACCAGTAGGAAAACCCTTGCCCAATTGTAATAAAATGAGAGCATTATCAGATATGTAGGGGTATTCCACCCACATCCTGAAGCGATCAAAGGTCATAATAAGGTTCTCAGAAACTAAAATTCTATCAAGTCTTTTTACAATTTCTTCCACCCCAGATCTACCATTTCTCCATGTAGGAGTAATCTCCGTTGGCATAATGTCTATCAGGTGGTTTCTACTGAACATATCTTTGAAGAAAACTGCCAGTGGATTAAGAGAGGAAATCTCTCCCCAAACTTCGACTGCAGAAGTAGTGAAAATTAAATCCCCGACGATGACCAAATCTCCTTTCGCTAGAAGACCCGAGCCATCCACCTTTTCCCAAAAGCGCTTGTGCTTGAGACATGGACCATAAACATTTAGAAAATTGATCCTTCAATGATCGGAAACACAGAGCCTTGTAAACATGATACCAACACAGCTTAAGAAAGGTGTTAAAATAAAAACCTTTTGATCCTAAGCCACTAGTAGTCCGCCTGACTTCCTGAAAGCATTAACAACACAAACCATCCCGTCTGGTCTTAATGAAGTCACAAAAGAACGAGCCTTTTCCTTGGAGACTAAATTCTCTTGTAATAAGATAAGGTTAGGCGGAGTTTTTGATAAAAGTCTTCTCATGGAGGCCTTTTTTAAGATTCCCCCAACCCCTCTAATTTTCAAGGAGAGGAGGATTATGATTTTTCACGTGCAAGGGATTTAATACCTCTAAGAACCCTTTGATCTAAAGATGAATCCAAAAGTTGTGCTGAAAACGACAGGTTGGTTCCTTGCCTCTTGCGTGCACTCCTGGTTTTTATCGGAGAAAGCTCCAGCCTGAGGCCACGAGACCATGCTAAATCTGCCCTGATGGGATCTCCAGTACTAGTAGAAGCCCCAAGAGCACCCCTAGTCTTAGAAACATTATGAACTTCATTACCCAGGTGTTAGCAACAATTTTTGTCTTGGGCACAAAAGTACCCAGGTCTGTAGGTTGCACGAGAAGCACCCAAGCGTAGCACAGAAAAATCTCATTTCAGGTTACAAGTCAAGCGAGTGGGCAAAGCTTTGTTGTCAGCGGCTGAGATCCATATATAGAGCTGATCGATGGTCGTCGAGATTTCAGGGCTACCAAGTTACCCGAGATATAGTGCTAGAGATAGCACCTATATTTCGAGACAAAATCTGGGCCGTCCGATCCAGTGACGCGTGGCGCAAGATCTAGTCACGTCAGCATATTGATATTCAAGAGTTCGAAGGGTAAAGGTTCCTCATCATATCACATCTCGAAACCCCGAACCCCAAAGTGCCAAAAGCACCCAGAGTCGGGCCCGCAGTATCATGGAGCAGTCTCAGTCGTCCATCCAAAAGGGACATGTGGTGCGCGATTAGGCTCCTCGCCTTTTCGCCCATCGTGACTTCAAAGCATAAGGAGCAACTCCTTCATATCCCTGATATGCGAAGTGTCGAGAGTGTTCAGGACCCAGGCCCACAGTATCGCCGAATGAGTTCAGGACCGTCAGATCAGAGAGGGACGCGTGGCACCCAATTAAGCCATCTCGACATTTCGCTCATCGTGACTTTGAAGAGAAAGGATCAGCTCCTTCCTATTCACAAACCCCGAAACGCTGAAAGTGCCTTTGATAATAAGCGCAGGGTCATGACCCGTGATCACTTGGGAAATAGAAAGAGCTGTGCAAGAGGGGACAAAAGCGTCAAGTTTAGTCACAGAAGGGATCGTCGCGATCTCTAGGTGCCATCTGATTCGGTCTCAATCCTGGTTCTTGCTGGGAGTAAATGAAGGTGGGAGGGGGTGGTTGAAACCTCTCCTCACTCATTAAGTGTAAGGTATGGAGGATCTGGCAAGTAGTTTGCCCGAGACGGTCATGTGTGCCGATTTTTTCCAAAGAAGCCATGCTGAGTCCTCGACTAGCCAGAGAGGTCTGCACACGCTAAATCGACACTTAATGGCTCAGCTACCCCCCTTGCAGGAGCCATGTGCAGTTAAGGTGGTGTTTGATGAAGAATATCCATCTGATTTTGACTGAAGGGATGCCACGCCTTGGAGGTCTGAGCACGCCTCTGTTAGGTGAATTTTTATGAGTATATATACTCAGTTTTTGTGTTTTGTTAAGGATCGATGGTTGAGCAAGGCTCCCAATTGTAAAAGATTTAATGAAGCACTAGTTATTCTGGTTATGTATTAACATTTGAGACTTCTTGCCTTATGAATGTCAGCTTCTTTCCATGTATTTGTTCATACTGTATTAGAACAACTCATAATTGGAGGATCCAATCGAGTTGTAGCTGTTATAGGATGATGTAGGTTGGATCACTGTAATGGCTGCATTGTCTCTAATCAGTCTTGTGAGTTTCTCAACGCTGAATGAGTTGGAATTGGAGGATCTAGTCAAGTCACCCCTTCAGTTACCCGAAACTATGAACCAAGAGGATCTTGCATTTAGAGTTTTTCTTCTACAAACTGCTGAAAGGCCTGTTGCCTGAGGTAGTTTTGCTCACTCCTCTCACCAAGTCTTCCACCTGCTCATTTTACAATCAACCCACTGACTGAAGTTAGATCAAGACCTCCTTTGTTCTTTACATACCAGACCTGGTCCCTGAGCTAGAGTGATTCCGTCCTGGGTCTCTAACCATTTTATCATCCCTTAAAATTATCGTGACATAAAACTGATGGGCGTTGAGCTCTGCTCCTGTCACAATCCAGGAGTGACCTCTGACACCAACATTTCTGGCGTCGTTGTCGGGGATGAAGTTGAAAATTTTCCCTTGGATTGAACGACATTGAGCCTCTGATTCTGAAGATGCATCAGGTATCAGAGCCTTTGAAGATTGCTACTGTGCACCTGGCAACTCCATTGTGACGACTCCACCGTGGCGAACCTGCCTTGTTAATTGTGGCTTTCAGAGGCAGACACACGCGGTCCCATCCACAACTGGCTCTAGCTACACCTGAAACTAATCTGGAGGTGGTTCTCAGAAAAGGAAAGGCCTCTGAAGGAGAAGCTTCCACCACCGAACCAGGTAATCCACCATCTCCTTTTGTAGGAACTCCATTTTCTCCTCCTCAGTTTCTTAACAGACCTTTTTCCGAGGTTTCCCATTTCTTGAATTTTGGGAGTGTTCCTGCTGAGTTTTCCCCTCCTGGTCTGGGATTTGAGGGAGAAATCCTTGTCACTCCCCTCTCCCCTAAATCTGTACTTTGGCATAGACCCAGGACCACAAAAGATTTCCCCACTCCTATCTTTACCACTCCTCCTCTTGCTACTATTGCCACTTCTGCACAAAGAGAAGCATCTGCTGACTTAAGCCCGTTAGCCTTCTCCCTAAATCCCCTATTGTTTCCCATTACACTTAGAGACTCATTCCCGGTAGCCCCTTCACGAACTCCTTCTCCTCTAAGTTCTCCTCCACCTAATATTCCTATGGCTAGTGCTAATCCCCCTCTAAATAGAATGGATGTCATAGTAGCTGCTAGATATGCTCCCTTAGTCCTACCTCAACCTACGAATCCTCTCCCTGCTGGAGATTACCTGAAATATATGCCCAAGTTCACTGGGGAAGAGGACATAACTGTAGAAGAGCACCTGGATGCTTTCTACAGTTATGCAGACAACCTGAAAATTATAAATTAGGATGTCTGGATGAGAGTCTTCGTCTAGAGCCTAGATGGTGAGGTGAGGAAATGGTTTCTGGGATTGGCCCCCAGATCTATTGCTGGAATTGAAGCTCTAGATGGCGCTTTCCTGAGGCAATGGGGTGATAAGAAGGATTTCATGTATTACATGACAGAGTTTGGGTCTTTGAAGAATATGGAAGGTGAGTCCATCTCTGACTTCTCCAAAAGATTCAATAAGATGTATAATAAGATTCCTACTAAGATAAAGCCCATAGAAGCCTCTGCCAAAATTTCTTATGCTAGTGCATTCGACCCTGACTTTTGTCTTCTATTGAGAGAAAGAAGAGCTACCTCCCTAGCTCGGATGCAATACATGGCCATAGAGGTGGAATCTAACGTATTAGCAGCTGATAGGCTGAGAAGCAAGACTGATGTAGATAGGAGAAAGGGAAGATCTGAAGCCTCAACTTCTGGCCCCTCGGTGCCTCACCCTCAAGTGGATGAACTGACCAAGATGGTGAAGTCTTTGTCTGCAGAGATGGAGAGAATGAATATGGAGGGGAGGAAAGCATATAGAGGTCCTCAAAATGATGAAAACAAAAGAAGTTTTAGGAGGCCAAACAATATTGCTCCCCCGATTATGCAAAGAGACCAGAGGGGAAGAGATAGAGAAGACTAGAAAATTCAGCCCCCTTTTCAAAATAATTTTGTGGCCGATGAGGAAGAAGGGGAAATAGATTGGCTTGGTCCTGAAATCCACTGCTTCAGAGAAATTCCTCCTTTTCCTCATCTCACTCAATTAGCTTATGAGGAATCTCTCATGGACAGTCAACTAAATGAACTTAGCAAGGGAGACAAGGCTAGCAGCAGCCAAAGCAGGTATAACCTGAGGTCCAAGAAATAGATAGGATCACCTGATGTTCTTGAACAGCTCACTAGAGCAGAGAAGCCTGCTAAGGAAGTGGCAGACAACCATGAAGGTAAGAAGGCCCAACCCCTCTCTCCAATGGTCCAAAGTCATGTTCCTGAAGTGAGGGAAATCCCAAAGCTTACTTCTTCTTTCAACTTTGAGCATGGAATTCAAAAAATTAGAATCCCTGTGCCCTTCACCGAATTGATTAAACAAGAAGAGTTCAAGAAACGCTTCTCTAAGATGCTACAATATGAGCCCCCCCAACCTTCCACGGACTCAATAAATCTCCAAGACGAAAATCCAACAGTCATCCTAGGTCCCATGGTGGAAGACAGAGATGATTCATCCCCTCCCTTCTACACCTCCTTGAACATACATGATAAAGTGTTGCATAATTTCCTCATGGATTCAGGAGCTTCCCACAACCTTATGCCCAAAATAGTCATGGAAGAGTTGGGACTGGAGGTGATAAAGGATTATCATGATTTGTACTCTTTTGATTCAAGGAGGGTGCAATGTCTTGGAGTCATCAAAGATTTGGTGGTCTCTTTATTTCAACTACCAATGAAGAGCGTGGTCATGGATGTTGTAGTGGCTGATGTCCCCCCCAAGTTCGGTATGTTGTTATCAAGGTCTTGGATAAAAATACTGGGGGAAACTCTGTAGATGGACCTAACCTATGCTACTATTCCAGTATTTGGAGGAGAACATAGGAGACTATACAGAGAAGCCCAGCTGGCCTATATAATCAGTGATGAAGCCAATCCTACCAACCATCCCATTTTCTCCCTTGACACTGATTTAGGTTCCAGTTTACTACAATTCACTAATGCTCCCGAGCCTCCCCTAAAACTTATAAAGAAACCCACCACTTCTCATGGATTTCCTCCCTCCATCACCCCCATCTGGAAAATGTTTTTTGATGGAGCCCTTTCCAGGGAAGGCACTGGTGCTGGGGTATTTTTTATGTCACCTGCTCAGGAAACCATATCTCTATCATACAATCTCGAATTTGAAGCTACCAACAATGTGGAATAATATGAGGCTCTTGTTCTAGGACTAAGAGCTGCAAAGGACATGGGAATTCAGGAGGTAGCAGTGTTCAAAGATGCGGAATTGGTAGTCCAGCAGATCATAAATGCTTATCAGGCTAAGCATCCTCCACTCATGAGTTACAGAAATGAGGTATGGGACCTAATTGACAGTTTCTTCTCATCATTTAACATTTCTTTCATCCCAAGAGAGAAGAACACAGTGGAAGATTCCTTGGCTACACTAGCAAGCAATTTCAAAGTGCCCTTGCCACCCAAATTTAGATACGACGTGGAAGTAAAATACAGGCCCTCCATACCTGACAATGTCAAACATTGGAAGGTGTTTGAAGATGATCTTGAGATCAAAATATTCTTGGAGACTGTCTAAGAATTTTCAGAGATGCATATTGACCAAGACTTTGTCTCTGAAGAAAATCTTGATGGAGGTAATTTTCTAAATCAAATTGTAGAGCATAACATTGTGCAGTTGCCCAACAATCATATTCCAAGGGGACTAGTTCCTTTGGAAATGATTTTTGATAGAAATGATGTGGCATTAAAGAGGGACATCTCAGAGGATGACGCTGATACAACTCAGTGCAACATTGGCATTGAGAATGAACCCGAGTTTGTCAAATTGTCTAGAAGTCTGAAAAAGGAGCAGAGGGTTGAATACGTTGAACTATTGAGGGAGTTTGCTGATGTTTTTGCCTGGACCTATGAAGATCTCAAAACATATGACAGTTCTGTCATTGAGCATAAAATCCCATTGAAAAATCAGGCAATTCCATTTAGGCAGAAGCTAAGACAGATCAATCCCATGCTGCTGCCTATCATGGAAAGAGAAGTGAAGAAGTTGCTACAGGCCCAGATCATTGTGCCACTAAGATATTCAGAGTGGGTGGCCAAATTGGTCCCAGTAAGGAAGAAGAATGGAGAAATCAGACTCTGTGTAGATTTTAGAAACCTAAACAGGAGCTCACGAAAGGACAATTACCCCTTACCAAAAATGGAACATATATTGCAGAGGGTAACAGGAGCATCCAGGATTTCCATGATCGATGGCTTCTCTGGCTACAATCAAATCTTTGTTTTGCCTGAGGACAGGGAAAAGACAACATTTACCACTCCATGGGGCACATTCATGTATGCCAAAAGGCCTTTTGGATTGATGAATGCAGGGGCAACATTTCAACGTGCCATGGACATAGATTTCATTGGGGAAAGGGATAAGCTTGTGTTCATCTACCTGGATGACATAACAGTCTTTTCCCAAACTGATAAAGAACACTGTTTTCATCTCAAGAAGGTTTTTCTGAAATGCAGGAGTTTTGGCATTTCATTGAATCCCAAGAAATCTCTGTTCGCCATGAAGGAGGGAAAGTTACTGGGTCACATAGTATCAGCCGAAGGAGTCAAGATCGATCCCAACAGAGTTGAGGCAATACAGGCCTTATCAATCCCAATATCCAGGAAGGAGGTCCAGTCTTTCCTTGGTAAGATTAATTTTCTAAGGAGGTTTATTTCTAACTTTGCTGAGGTGGTAAAACTTATAACGGTCATGTTGAGAAAGGGAAATGAAGTAAGGTGGACCGCTGAATCTCAAAATTCCTTTGAGCAGATAAAGAAGGCCTTGACTGAAGCTCCTGTGCTTATCAGTCCCGATTACTCAAAGGATTTCCTTTTTTTCTCCTTTGCCTCACCTGACATGGTGGCTGCTGTTTTATTACATACAAACGAGGCCGGGCTAGAGCAACCTATTACCTATTTTAGCAGAGCTCTGAGGGACGTCGAAGTTAGGTATGAAATTATGGAGAAGCAGGCCTATGCCCTGGTAAAGGCTCTTAGAATCTTTAGAACTTATGTCCTATGATCAAAAATAATTGCCTATGTCCCCTCGGCCACTATTAAAGACATTCTTATTCATCCTGACATAGACAGGAGGAGGAGTAAGTGGATAGCCAAGATCCTTGAGTTTGATTTAGAAATAAGGCCTACCAAATTAATCAAAGGTCAAGGTTTAGCTAAGCTGTTGGCTGAAGCAAATTGCAAAGATTTGGGGGTAGGTATCATCAATGAGTGCTCAGGAAATCCGCACGATCGGCTGTCTGATATAGACCCTCAAGAAGAACCCCCGTTGGCTCGATGTCCCTGGTATAAGGATGTCGTATATTTTCTACAGGAGTTGCGGCCTCCAGATGGCTTGCAAAGAAACAAGGCAAGAACTCTGAAGCTCAAAGCAGTCAGATACTGCCTTGTCGATCGAGTTTTATATTGGAAAGATCCCCTGGGGGTGCTTTTGAAATGTATGAATCCACAAGAGGCTGATAGGATCATGGTTGAGTTTCATGATATCCAATGTGGAGGGCATCATTTCTGGAAGGCCACAACCTACAAAATCCTCAGGGTTGGATACTACTGGCCCATCGTATTCACTGACGTCTGCAAAAAGGTCAGAGCCTGTATCAAATGTCAAAGATTTGCAGGAAAACAACAACTCAAGTCTTTGCCTTTAAAGCCTGTGGTTGTTTCGGGACCTTTCCAGCAATGGGGCCTATATTTTATTGGAGAAATCCACCCTACTTCTAGTGGAAAACAAAGATGGATCCTAACTTCCACAGATTTCTTTACCAAATGGATAGAAGCTATTCCCACCAGGAGTGCTTCCCACAAGGTAATCATTGGATTCCTGGAATACCTCATCACAAGATTCAGCTGCCCAAGCAAGATTGTCACTGATAACACAACCTCTTTCAAGGTTGAGCCATTAGCCAAGTTCTGTGAGCAATTCAGGATTGTCACTGATAACGCAGCCTCTTTCAAGGCTGAGCCGTTAGCCAAGTTCTGTGAGAAATTCAGGATCAAATCGATTCACTCCACCCCATACTATCCCCAGGGCAATGGTTTAGCAAAGTCCTCCAACAAAATCCTGATAAGGATCATCAAAAGACTATTGGAGGACAACAAAAAGGCATGGGATTCAAAGTTCAAATTCTCTCTATGGGCTGATCGAGAGACCAAAAAAAGATCTATAGGCATCTCCCCTTTCCAATTAGTTTATGGAGCAGAAGCCATTTTCCCTTCTCAGCTAGCCATTCCTGTAGCAAAGTTCTTCCAGGATTATCAAGAAGAGCCCGATGACATGATCAAAAGAGTTCATCAATTGGTTGAAGTCCAGCAGGCCAGAGAGTAGGTGATGGACAGAATTCAGGACCATCAACAGAAGGTCAAACTGGCTTTTGACAGGAAGGTCACAAAGAAAGAGTTTGATATCAGGGTTTGGTGCTTAAGTGGGATGCACCCATACAGGATAAGGGCAAAGACAACAACTTTGGTGCCCTATGGATCGGGCCCTTCAAAATCTCCGAGGTTTTCTCAAACAACACATACATGTTGTAGGATTTGGAGGGTGAGGAGGTTTTTAGCAGCCCAGTAAATGGGCATTTTCTGAAGAAGTGTTTTGTTTGAGCCTTAGACAGCTCCTTTGTTTGTAAATATTGTCCTTTTGGTTCTTTGTTTATTTTCATTTTTATTTTTCGTCTTAGTAAATGACTCAATAGCCCAATAAAAGGCACTGAAGCTACAAAATGAGTTCTTAGAGCATCACAGGGATGACTCTATCCCCCATGGAGCCTAATATTAGCAACAATTTTTGTCTTGGGCACAAAAGTACCCAGGTCTACAGGTTGCACGAGAAGCACCCAAGCGCAGCACGAAAAAATCTTATTTCAGGTTACAAGTCAAGAGAGCGGGAGAAGTTTTGTTGTCAGTGGCCGAGATCCATCTATAGAGTTGATCGACGATCGTTGGGATTTCAGGGCTACCAAGTTACCCGAGATATAGTGCCAGAGATAGCACCTATATTTCAAGACAAAATTTGGGCCGTCCGATCTAGTGACGTGTGGCGCAAGATCTAGTCACGTTGGCATATCAGTATTCGAGAGTTTGAAGGGTAAAGGTTCCTCGTCATCTCACATATCGAAACTCTGAACCCTGAAGCACCGAAAGCGCCCAGAGTCGGGCCCGCAATATCACGGAGTAGTCTCAGTCATCCATCCAAAAGGGACATGTGGTGCACGATTAGGCTCCTCGCCTTTTTTCCCATCTTGACTTCAAAGCACAAGGAGTAGCTCCTTCATATCCCCAAGACACGAAGTGTCGAGAGCGTTCAAGACCCGAGCCCACAGTATCGTTGAATGAGTTCAAGACCATTAGATCAGAGAGGGATGCGTGGCACCCAATTAAGCCATCTCGACATTTCTCTCATCATGACTTTGAAGGGAAAGGATCAGCTCCTTCCTATCCACGAACCCCAAAATGACGAAAGCGCCTTTGAGAATAAGCACAGGGTCACGGCCCGTGATCACTTGGGAAATAGAAAGAGCTATGCAAGAGGGGCCAAAAGCGTCGAGTTTAGTCATATAAGGGATCATCGCGATATCCAGGTGCCATCCGATTCGGTCCCAATCCTAGTTCTTACTGGGAGTAAATGAAGGTGGGAGGGGGTGGTTGAAACCTCTCCTCACTTATTAAGTTTAAGGTATGGAGGATCTGGCAAGCAGTCCGCCCAAGACGGTCCTGTGTGACGATTTTTTCCAAAGAAGCCATGCCGAGTCCTCGACTAGCCAGAGAGGTCTACACACGCTAACTCGACACTTAATGGCTCAGCTACCCCCCTTGCAGGAGCCATGCACAGTTAAGGTGGCGTCTGATGAAGAATATCCATCTGAGTTTCACTGAAGGGACACCACGCCTTGGAGGTCCGAGCATGCCTCTGTTAGGCGAATATTTTTCAGTATATAGACTCAGTTTTTGTATTTTGTTAAGTATCGATGGTTGAGCAAGGCTCCCAATTGTAAAATCTTTAATGAAGCACTGGTTACTCTGGTTATGTATTAACATTTGAGACTTCTTGCCTTATGAATGTCATCTTCTTTCCATGTCTTTGTTCATACTGTATTAGAATAACTCGGAATTGGAGGATCCAGTCAAGTTGTAGCTGTTATAGGATGATGTAGGTTGGATCACTGTAACAACCACATTGTCTCTAATCGGTCTTGTGATTTTCTCAATGCTGAATGACTTGGACTTGGAGGATCCAGTCAAGTCACCCCTTCTGTTACCCGAAACTCCGAACCAAGAGGATCTTGCATTTAGAGTTTTTCTTCTGCAAACTACTGAAAGGCCTGTTGCCTGAGGTAGTTTTGCTCACTCCTCTCACCAAGTCTTCCTCCTGCTCATTTTACAATCAACCCACTGACTGATGTTAGATCAAGACCTCCTTTGTTCTTTATATACCAGACCTGGTCCCTGAGCTAGAGTGATTCCGTCTTGGGTCTCTAACCATTTGATCATCCATTAAACTTATCGTGACATAAAACTGATGGGCGTTGGGCTCTTCTCCTATCGCAATACAGGAGTGACTTCTAATGCCAGCACTAGGTACGTCTTAAGTGGTATATGATCAGTGATCTCCCTAACAGGAGATATCAGTGTGTTAATCATGTTATCCAAACCTGGGTCACTAGCTATGTCCCCCAAAGATCGTTGACCCAAAACGCAATCATCAACAGAAGTAATAGTTGGGGGACAAGCTGAAAAAATCACATAGGTGTCTACAAGCTTGGGTATGGATTCCACATAAGTCACTGACTGAGAAGGTAATGAATCGATAGGTACGTGGTAAAGCTCCAAGTGATGGCTCAACTGAGGTAACCGGATGGGCGAGTGTGAGCAAACCAATTGATCTCTCGGTGACCGTTGTCCTGGACAACAAGCATCCACCAAGGTTTTAGTCGAAAGACAAGTAGAAAAAGGCTCAAAAAAGTTTACAGGCTTGTGGAAAGGTTCCATAGAAGCCACAGACCAGGTTGGTAATGGAGCAGTAGCAAAAGGGGGATGCCCCAAATGTGGACTTGACTGTGGTAACCTTTCCAATGAGTGAGAGCTATCCATTTGGTCCCTCTCCCAGGAATTCAGAGAAAAATATAGAGATGGACATAGGGACGTGAGCTTACCAATAAAGGTGGTGGGAGAGCTCCCCTCATCCCCCTCACTTGGTGCAGCATAATCCCGCACATCCTGTGGTTGCTCCAAATCCATGTAATGGTCCTTGGATGGTTCTTCCCAATCCTCCTCAAGGTTCGATGGCCCCTGTGTCGAGTGACAATCTTTGTGAAGATGTCCAATGCTTCTTCAAAGAGAACAATGAAAAGGTACCCCTAGGTATTCCAGTCGTTGATCAAAGATATGTCCTCGCCAGTGAATCTCCAAGGATTCAAGCAACCCCACATGCATGTTGACCTCAACAAGTACTCTGGACATGCGCTTATCAGTAGACCTAAGGACATCTTCGTCCACCCTGATGAAGCGGCCCAAAACATTGCCAATCTCCGCAAGAGCCTTGGAGTTCCACAACTACAGAGGGAGCCCTGTAAGGAGCACCCATAGATGGTGGAAACTAAAATACTTGGAGTTAGGATCAAAGTGGATGCACCACATTTTGAGCATTAAGCTCCCTCCCTCGTAACCCCAAAATTACCCAAGAATGAGTTCTGTGTCCTCGGGGGTTTTGAATACTAACCCCAACCAACCTATAGGAAAGTACCAAACCTCCGACGAATATCCTAGGACCGGTTCCCAGGTTTTCTCCATCCAATCAACCAAAGGGATCTTACAACATGACCGATAGGCATACCTTCCCACCAATGTGCACATGGAAAGTTTGCCTGAGTCCTCCAAGCCAACATCAACCCCCATAACCATCCTCTTCTTCGTTTTCTTCGGCTTCCACACCTTTGTTGTACGTTTCACCGACCCCCTTTGAGTAATACTACGACCTCCCATAGCCACTGCGGGTCTGTCAATTGGAGGCAGCGTAGAGCTAGTAACCTTTGTTTCCCCTACAACATAATGTGCACCCAACCCACCAAAATTCCGAGTGATACCTCTCCCCTCAACGCTACTCAAAACTATTGGTGGGGAACTCTGTGTAGGAAGAGTAGTGCAAGGGTTCTAAAACGATAGATTCTTTCCATCATGTAGTGTGGACGTCAAAATTGAGGCATTAAAATTTAAGAAAGTCTTTAAGTTGCTACAGCCCATAACATCCTTACACATCTCATCCACCAAGGTGAAAAACCCTTATTTCTCCCACAACTCCTCGTCAGCCGCACCCATGAGTGCGCTGACCTCGGAGTCCATGCAAAAACTGCCCCCAAGCACTCGATGGACTGCCACTTCAGTTCAAAAGTGTTATCATGGCAGTGTAAAATAGTTGGAGGGAGTGGTTCGTTAATGTGAGAGAGGACATGTTGGGGGGTAATCAATGTCTCTTGTCTAATATTGGATACTCCCCCTGTGACTATAATAAACTCAACCTCCACCCATGGACTTAATGAAGTGTTTCTGTCATCTTACATCAATGCTTGGTAGGCTCAACTGTAGCTTTGTCAGGTAGTCCGCCATAACCGTCGTAAGGAGTGAACTCACAGTTAAAAAGATAGACACGCCAGAGTTGAGAGATATGTACCCCGTCAAAAACCCACCATTAAACCTGCAACTACGCAGTTCCTCCTTGTACAATATTGCAATGACCTACCATCAACTGTATATACTCCCCCAATCCTATCCAATCTTGGATAATCCCCCTGTGAGTATAATAAACTCAACCTCCACCTGTGGACTTAATGGAGCGTTTCTTTCATCTTACATCAATGCTCGATAGGCTCAACTGTAGCTTTTTCAGATAGTCTTCCATAACCGCCGTAAGGAGTGAACTCACAATATTTTTCCTAGACTTCACTCTCCATTGTAAGCATCCTTTCCCTAAGTCCTAGCAATCTCAATCCAGGGATCCCCCCTTGAGCCAAAAGAGAGTTGGCCAGAAGTGAAAGAGGGATTGGTGAGGTGATAGTGGCCTTCCCTCTGAGTTATGCAGGATTGCACTTGAGCTTTTGGACTTTAGCTCAACAAGTGTGGATCTGTGCAATCATAGGAATTACACCTATTCTTTCCTGAAAAAGAGAACCCAAGTGGATCCCAAATAACTCTAGTGCAGAGGAATACACCCATGCTTTGCATTTGCTTTGGTTGGCCGGGACTCTCAGTTTTATGGCGAAAAAGAGAAATCCAGGGTCAAATGATTGATTGATTGATTGGAGAGAGAACAGATTCAATCAGAACCCAACTGGTGGATCCTTTCCTACACATTGGTTTATGAAGGTTGGTCACTATTATTGTTTCATTGTTTGACAAAATATTATCTTCTTCTTCATGAAGCTTGTTGATGAAGGCAAGGTATAGGGAGAGCTTGTTGATGAAGGAGAATGATTAAAGTTTTGTTTTTCTGATGCCCATAGGCCCATGAAGGATTTGGGGTTCTTTCAAGAAGTTATTGTAAAAACCCAATGTTTTTCAAGGAATTAAGGTCTATGCAATGTCCATTTTTCTGTGCAGACAAGGTCCTAAGGTCTCTACAGGATCCATTTCTCTAATACTCACATGCAGATAGGATTCTCAAGTTTGTTTTGAATTTGTTTTTTGAATGCCTATATGCTCATTTGGCTATAAGGTTATTTAGGGTCAACCTAACATTCAAGTAGTAGCAATATGATGAGGCAAAATAAAGAGCAACAACAACCATATATTACATTGCCTCAAACATGACCACGTCAACCAAAGCTAATCAGTGACCATGAGACCACCCATCCTTTTAGGGTTCAGATGATATGTTTCGTTGCTTTGATGCTATACGACATATGTATGTTATAATAGTCAAGATTAACATGTTTAATGTTGAACGTGATTATTAATATCATTGTAACCACTACATGGCTCACAATGGTTGTTAGTTGTCAGTTAGGTTAAGGAAAGAACCTAATATATAAGCAATGGGTAGTTTCACATCAAGGGGTTAACTTCTTTTATCTCTATTCTTAAATGGAATTACAACTCTTGTTCATTCTTGCTTCGACTTTTCTTGGAGAGCACATGTATCATAAGCTTATGCCTTCAGTTTGAGACATATATAATATTTTTTTAGTTTTTTACTTCCATATTCCTCATGGTTAATGTTTGTTGTAACTTCTAGCAGTGCGATGTTGATGGTTTATGGGCCTGAACAGTATTCATTGTGTGTTTGTTGGATATCATATACATTTATTTGAGTTTGAAATATATGCTAACAAGTATTCACATTAACTACCAATGTCCAAAAGTCCAATACAATTAATTTTTAAAATAATAACACAAGAATCCATGTAAAACTCACTTGAAAGAAGCCCTTCTCGGCTGCCCGTGACAATATTTCCAACAAAAACAAGAAATGCCAATCCATTGCAGAATGTGCCAACATTCTTGAGAAACCTCCTTTTTTCATAAAGTGTTGCACAACATCAACCCTCCACTGTTCATGGATCAAAAGCACCTCCTTAGACAAATACAAAGACAATAGAGATTCCTTGAAATACTGAAGCTCCTCCTTAGTTTTAAAATCCTATTTTCCCCTATGAAGGCAGGCCTAGTAGATGGAGCCACTGCTTGGCTGTAGCTAATCATGCCATGAAGTCAACACATGGAAACATTTGCAATACTCATAATCCCAATTGTGAGCAGGCAGAAAGCTTCATTTATGTTTTGTATCGATTTTTT
>SNQJ01S0203349.1:0-16674 GCA_010110895.2 Picea sitchensis
TTTATGCAAACTTTCACCAAGAAAACAAAAAGTTTGGTTCTATCTCACACATGCCCCCATAGACCTACATTTTCAGAATTTCCCAAAACCTTCCAAAGCGTCCAACTCTTGGTTATTTGTCTTCCATCTTGGAAAATTTACCTTGGTTTGTTATCACAAACTTTCCTCAAACTTTCTCTCCAAATATCTTGACAAAAATTTCCTATGATTCCTTTGGTTGTGCACCCTTTCTATTATATGGACTCCAAGAGTCACTTGTGTGAAACATCATGTCTCTTTCATGTGTCATGCTGCTTCATGAGCCCACACTCAACCGACTCGTTGTGCCCTTCCGCAGACTATGTTCTCCCATCTAGATCTTGTGTTCCCATCAACCATTTGTTTCTTGGACCATCATGAACCATCCTTGGGAACACACCCTTTTCCTTGTGAACTCTTCATTCTGATCTTCACGACTCCTTGTGAGTGTATCGATGGGGTCATCCCACCTCTCCGGTGCACCCATGTTTTTGAGGGCAGACGAGTCCACTCCTTGGGAATGATCCCAAGTCACCCTACCCTTACCCAAACACAAACCAAGTCTCCATCAATTGTTCTGAGGCAAGTGAGGTGTCTGCCCCCTTGGTGCCACATGTCACCATCATGTGCCCAAGGTGCTCATGTGCACACCCAAACATCTTTGTTCTCCCAATCGATCGCTTCCTTCCTTCTACTCTTCGTCCTTCCATCACTCAATCTTTCCAAGGAGCACATCGCTCGATGAGTGTCATGGGAGGCCTTACACCTACTCCAATAAGACTTTGATTTTTAATTTATTAATATTATTTATTTTTAATTAATTAATTTTTTTTATTTAAATTTTGAGACAATAATTATTAGGGAAAACTTCTTTACGTGAATAGAGTCTTGGTAGTAAGATAACACTCTATCCCACAAGCACACAAGATAACTAATTAATTAATTTTTTTATTTTAAATTTGAGACAATAATTATTAGGGAAAACTTCTTTACGGGAATAGAGTCTTGGTAGTAAGATAACACTCTATCCCACAAGCACACAAGATAACTCCAAATTGACACTCTTATATATATATATATATATATATATATATATATATATAATCAATTGGATTTTATCTTCAGGTGGTCGTGGTTGTTACTGTTCTCACACACACACACACACACACCCACACACAAAAATGAAATGAAAAAATTCCATCCTGTGTATGTGTGTGTAGAGAGAGAGAGAGATAATACTTCATTTTATTATTTGGTTTGTGTGTGTGTGTGTGTGTAGAGAGAGAGAGAGAGAGAGAGAGAGAGAGAGAGAGAGAGAGTCATTTCCATTTTATTATTGTTTGTGTGTGTGTGTGTGTGTGAAATGATAAGGTAATACTGTCATGCTTCTATGGTTCATGAACTTTGCATATTACGCATACAAACCCCACATGTGAATTCAAGAGGTGTTCTTGAGGTTGCAAGTGGATCACAAATATATAATGCTAAGGGGATAACATGTATGTGAGCTTCCACTCAACTAGTTGCAGGGGTTTTGGAGTATGTTGGAACATTAATTAAGCCAAGAGTAACTATAGATGAAATTGACAATGCAATTCACAAGATGATCATTGATGCTAGAGAATATCCATCACCACTTGGTTATGGTCAATTCCCAAAGAGTGTTTGCACGTCAATGAATGAATGCATTTGCCACAACATGGTGACATAGCTAGTGTTGATGTAACAATTTACTTGAATGGATATCATGGGGACACATCAAAAACTTTCTTTTATGGAAATATGCCAGAGGAAGGTAATAAACTTGTCAAGGTAACTAAAGAATGTTTACATAAAGTAATAACAATTTTTGGACAAGAGTGGAGTTTTAGAAAATTGGGGAAAAATAAAGTATGTGTATTGCAATAATTTAAGCTCTTAGACTTGGTCTTAATTCACTAGAGGTTATAATTTTTCCTTTTCTTCTTGTTAAAAATTGTATAAATATTGGTAATCCTTGGATTTATATAACATTGTTTGTTTTCTATAACCTATTATGTTAAAAGTTGCATTCATTTCCTTTATATTGTAACTCTAAAAATATGGATGAGAATTTTTCATTATGTTCATATTGGATGAACAAATCACAACAAAGATAACTTAATTTCTTAAATGCACTTGTTTTTTATTATGCATGTTGTATTACATTATTGTATGAAACGAATCAATCAAACAACTTGTGATCACAGAGACTAACTTTTTTTGGCACAAAGATTTGAATACAAAGGTGAATAACAAGGACATTCCATTTGAGTTGATAAGTCTTCACATAGGTTGTTTCATATTAATCATCTCACTCACACTTCAAAGTTAATAACTAGAAAGAAACACAACTCTTTTAGAGGGTTATGCATTGTAACCATAATGCATTGCACTTGATTCCATCATCAAACTATGTTGCTAGTATTTATTTGTGCATTATTTAAGCCCACCATGGAAAATAAACATGAAAACTTTATAAATGCTTATAAAAATAATTTGTCCATAACTGTTGTCATACAAGGCATATCCTTATATAAAGGAATGAATTGATGATAAAAAGTGCCCCCTAAAAAACTCCATATACCAGTCACAATGGGGGGTTGTATTTGTAGTTAATTTAGAGCATCCAAAGGATTTTGAGATGAACAAAAAACACTTACAGCGGAGGGATGAGCTACAAAATGGATATGGAAGGAGTTTAGTCTACATTGGGATTTTAGTTTTGTTAGATGTGTTAATAAATTCAAAAATATGTTTTTAACCATGAACATATATGTTTAACATCCTCAGTTTAGCAATTATATTGTAGATATAATGTATGGTTATGTCCATCACGTAATACATGTAAACATCACATATTGAAAATAATAAAATAAAATGTAACAATAATTGCAGATGGACATAGATGGATATTTTTCTACATTATAATTATATAATTATATATAGAGAGAGGGAGAGGGAGGTCAAAGAGGGGACCATAATATGCCTATTGAATCTATTAATCCCAAGCTTGTTCTCTCTTAAAATTATTTTTGTATGAACATTTTATTTTCCCTTTTGAGTGTGTCAAATACCCAATCATTGAATACATGTAAGAGGGGCTAAGGGGAAAGCTCACATCACAGTTGAGAGCATGGGGTTGAGTACAAGAAACCTTGAGGAATGTGAGAGTCAACTTGAGTGGATAAAAGGAAATTATAATGTGAAAAGAAGGTAGTTTTTACATTTGGGTAGAGGAGAGAAAATGTGTGTGGATTTCTATAGGATAGTAGGGAGTCATAGTGGTCATGTAAAATCTTGTTATAGTTGTAATTTCATGGAGAATTAGGCTATATGATTGAGAGTAATATTCTGTGAAAGAAATTTTCAAAGTGAGCAAGCAAGTTGTTGCTATGAGAATTCATGTTGCAACTATTCCTAGAGTCTCCATCAAAGAGATTTCTAGACAACCCATGTTGGAGGCTTGAAGGAAGTGGGATAGCCTAAGGAAATGCACATGGTAGAGAAGGGGATCACATTCCTTAAGCAAAGGTGTTGAGGGGAAAGAGAGCTGGTCGGATTGGAGAACACCTTATGCTCACAGAATTAGCTGTAGTATTATTTGCAAAGATAGTGTTCTTATTCATTATGTTATTTTTATTTTTTGAGTTAATTTGTTGTGTATTTTATCCTGAAGTTTTTGAGTATTTAGATGCTACTGTGTGTATTATTTATTGGTTATGCTTGTTTTTATTTCTTCTTTGTTAGATGCATACGTACATTTTATCATGTTGTTTACATTTTACAATGAAATCATTAATTTTGTTAGTTAGTAGTGGGTGCCAAGCAATATGTTTGTTCCAAGAATCACCCTCTCTAATAAAGATAGACCACAAAGAGACAATTATTTATGTTAGAAGACTAAATAATAATAATAAACAAAAAAATACCAACAACTGGTTGAAGAAGATACAATAAAAGATAGTAAGAGAAAAAAATAATAAATAAAGAAAAATATAAGGGTATAGTAGATAGGCGAGTGGATGGGGCATAACATGGTGCAAGAGTAAGACGATGCAAAAAAATGGACAATAATATAGTAGTGACAATTCATTAGGTAATGAGGGAAGTGCAATAGTAGTGGACACAATTGTGATATAATGTGAATGGTAAATGTGTTTATGATCAACCAAAGAAGGAGCATGACAAGAGTGATATAAGTGGAATTATAAATGGTTATCAATTATACTTATAGTAAAACTAAGTTGTTTACATAATGAATGGTACACGAGAACAATAATAGTGATATAGATAGATAATAATAAACATGCCATAAATAGACAATAATGATATAGTTCATAGGTAAAAGGGAAGAACAATGTAAAGGCATTAACACACGTAGAAAGTATGGGACTAGATATAAAAAATGGCTTGCAGGAATGGTGGATATATTAGTTATTGATAAAATCACACAAATTATGATCAATGGGGTAGACACTATCGTGGGTGTAGAGGTACACCAGGTGACTCGAGTTGTTTTATACATAATCAAAGATAAAACATTTATGATACTATAGAATATACTATTAATGTTAAATGCAAGCAAATGAAATAATATAATCATAGTCATTATTGTCTTAGAGTAATGTCTAATAATGATATGGTTGCAATTCTCAATGATATTGAGAATGGAAAAATAAAGAGTATAAGTAGAGGAATATAATAGATAATTATGCATGATATATTGGTAATAACTACTGTAGTTGCTAAATAACATAAAGGTAAACAATTAACATAAGAATAATGTGATCTAATTCCCTCGTTACTTAATAACCATTCTAGTAATGTGCGTAATTTTTTTTTGTTTAAGGTGTGTGCGCTCTTGTAGAAGTAACAACACACTAACTGTACGACACCCTGGACAACCAACAACACGCAACCACAAAGATTACCACAAGAAGGCAGAAGATCAAGGCATCAACGAGAAACTCCGCAATAAAATACGACCATAAAGCAGACAAACAAAAAACATTAAGACATACCGGGGTTAAAAGAACATAGAGGAAGATCTCTGCGTTAGGTTACTATTTCCACGGTGAAAGGAGTTTTAGTCTTATGTCTTCATGAAAGATTGGGGACAGTTCTGCCACAACCTGCAAACAACCTTAATTCCAGAACAAGACGAAGCAAGATGAACACAACCGAATGCACTCTGATAATCTACAAAGGACAACAAGTAATAATGTCTCCAGACATATGGGGTGCAATAACTATCACCGAAGCGCATAAACCATTCGTGTTAAGTACAAGATGGTCAGCTGCATGGAAGAATCCATTAGCAGAGTTTCACTATTTCCCACGGTAAGCGTGGCTTTTATTCCTATGTCTCTCGAAAAGAAGAATAGATGCTCCTGGCCGACCGCCAGCAACTAGTAACTTCTAATCGTGTGTCGCGAAGATGGGAAACCTCCGCCCTTTAAAGCGTCCAGACTCTGATTACCGCACCTGATTCTACGCTTAAAACCCTAACATAGACAAAGGCTCCTAAAGCCAATGTGTGGAGGACTATATCCCACTGACACCAAGCACTCAGGCACAACGATCCCATCCAAGTACAACAACAACTCAAGACAACTAACTTATGGACGTGTGTCCTAAGGACTCTCCTACAATGACCAATCAAGTTACATAAGCAGTAGTTCCCACGACTCAATGCATGTAATACTGGCCCAATACCCCCTTGAACTCCATGGGTAGACGAGATACCGAGCCCAACTGTTTAGGAATGTAAATTTAGTAATCGCAGATTCTACCATTACCATCTTAGTAATTCAAGGTAATTGTTTCTAGGACCTTATTTTTATAACCATCCGTGACCAAGTTTTAATCATATTAAGATAAGTCCACAATGCCATTATTTTCATAAAATACCTAACAAAAAAATTTGCACCTTTATTTATAATGACATATATTTTCGTCTTTTACACAATTCAATATATAAAAAATAACATCACATTGATAAATGACATCATGGTTGAATATATCAATAACCCATCATATTTACAAGGACAAGATACAACAATTACAATTTTTAAAATGACATTATTCAACTAACATTATTTTAAAAGGGACCCTAAATAAAGATAATTAAAAAGGTCACATCTAAGGTATCAACATTTAAAAAAGGACAAAAATAACTTCATATCTAAATTATTGGTCCCTAATGTCAATATCAATAGTTTACACTAAAGTTATAACAAGGTAGCCATATCATTTCACTTCTAAATTACAATAACATTGAAAATATAAAAAGGTCATACATTTCACTCTAACCTCGTAATTTGTCCATATGGTAAGAACAATGCAATTTCATATTTCAAACATTGTATTACAATTACGAAATTATAAATAATCATTCATTGACATATGTATGCCATAACATTTTTCCTTACATGCTCTAGCAAAAATATAGGTATTTTTCTTATTCTTGGTAGAGAAATTTAAGTAACCAATGACCAATATTAAAAATGAAATAACCATTGACTGTAATGAGGAAAACAATATGAAAAGAAATGATCATGACTGTTCTTTTTAGTTGACACCATCCATTATTTAACCAACCAACAATGATGATAGATAATAAATAACAAATTAGCATTAATGAGAATAAAAAATCAATCAGAAGTAGTATAGATGATCTCGAATTCATTTATTTAATGGGGAATCAACATGTATCCCAAAATAATAACGCAGAGATAACCTGGCAATGGATTCCTTAATTCATGGGAGAGTGCAATTAGAGTTTCCTTACCATTAAATGCCAGGATACACCAGAGTAGAATTTTACCCAGATTTGCATTATCATAAAACGCCAGTATACACCAGATTCACTTTTAATTCGATTTGCGTTTAATTAGGATTGATTTTAATTTGGATTTGCATTTACCAGTAACACACAGACCCCAATAAACAAACTAAGGAAATGGGACTCAATTTATGCCTGTGACCGGCCATGAGGATTTTGCAAATGTCAATTAAAACGCACCTCCAAAGCGACTATAAATTGAAATGTAAAGAGATTGAAATGAATTCAAATGGCATAAGGTTTTGCATTGTCAATTAAAACGCAGACCTCCAATAACCAAATGGAAATGTAAAGAGATTGAAATGTGTTCAGACGGCATAAGGTTTTGCAATGTCAATTAAAACGAAGACCTCCAGTAACCAAATGGAAATTTAAAGAGACTGAAATGCGTTCAGACGACATAAGGTTTTGCAATGTCAAATAAAACGCAAACCCCAATAACAGTATACAAATGCGCCCCAACAATGGAAAAAATGCCAAGGTACAGATGCCAAAAACGCCCCATAACAATGCTAAACTTCATATAATAATAAAACGCCCCAGAATAAAGGTAAAAAACTTCAAAAATAATGCCCATCAGACATAACAATGCCTAATAAAATAATGTCATGATTTAAATAAAACTTCCATAAACAATCACTGGCTGGCGAAATGCAATATTAACACATCTTAACTAGATCAACACCCAATATCTAATGCATACCATAAATAAAATGCCCAATCCCATACATTCTTCTCATACAGTAAGAAAAACTGTATTCGTCATCACTAACATTATCCATCTTGGCTAATGCAGATAACTATTAAAGACAAATTCGTTAATACAAGACAAGTAAATCCCAACATCCACCTACGCTCTGTGACAATCACGAGTACAAAACGACCCACCATAGTCGGCTAACATCTTATTGATGCATCATAACCGATAAGAACATGATCGATGCTTTACCGAATAAAATTTCATACTGTTCTCACTTCTGTCTTCGATGATATCCTGCCCAAGCCGCTTCCTCACGCTTCCATGCCGCTTCTTCTGTCGCATAGAAGCTCAACAAGACTTCCCAAAATTAATTACACTGGCTTCCCCATTCGAGCTGCAAAGGCCACACAAGAACCAGAGATAAGGCTAGCTTCTACCTATCGAGCTACTCACTCAATAACATACCAGATAGACCTAACTCACAAGCAATCATTAAGCCTCAACTGCAAAAGAACGCTATGCTAACCCGCTATTTTTCCCCTTCCTTTATAGGAATTTGAGACCCACCTACTTTCCTGCAAACATTATTAATTTAACTTTTTTATGACAAACCTCTAAACATTCTTCGCCGTCCAAGTGTCACTCATTTCTATGGTTCTCCCAAAATTAATTTTCTTTTAATAATTAAAAGACCAAATTCCCTCACCCCAAAACGCCTTCCTTAAATACTCCTAGGTTCCTAGATCCCTCTCAAGCTTTAATAATCCTTTCCTAAAATGAAGCCGGGATTTTAGTAACTCCTTAATGGCTGATTCCTTTTAGCTTTCTACCCTAGGTCCCCTACTTTCCAATATTAAGTTTCCCTTTATTACAAGTTTCTTCCTATTTCTATTAATTATTTCTCTCTTGTTTTATTTCTTTTTATTATATACATATATATATATATTTTTTTTTTAAACCTAAAAAGGTAAAAAGTACCCATTAAACCTTTCATTGTATTTCTAAAATCATAACATTTATACTCCCACACTTTCTTAATTACGATTTCTTCTTTATCATTTTAAAACCAAGGGTTTCAATTAATTTATCTCCTCATTACTTCCTTTTGTCTCCCTTAATTTGGGAAGAATTTAACCAATACATAGGATGTTTTAGCCATTTTTCCTTTGGCGCTATTTTTATTTTTGCAGGGTCTATTCTTAAGGCTAGACCAAAATTTTATCTAGAGATGTTTTTAAAATTAGGCTTAGATTTGAACTGGCTACATTTTAATTAGGAGTCGCTTTATAATTTTCCGTGCTAGGTCTCTTTAGGGGTCATCTAGGGTGGTTTATCATCATCACCACGCGACAGTCTTTCTGTGATGGCACTATGTGTTCCAAGGGTTACCTACTGGTTGGTTCTCCTCAGCGCCGACCTTCAGGATGCACCACGGCTCCAAGGGTGAAACTACTGACACTTGATTGATTGGTAGATATCTATAACCCCCGGAGTCAACACTCCACTAGGTGAACTTGTAGGAGATCACATACCGTATAATTAAGGCCCCCTATTGTGCACCTCCTTAGAATCATCGAGCTGACTCCCGTTTACCCCTTGCTATGGCATCGTGGATCCTCTCGAATCCAGGGTAATCGCTTTAACTTACAGCTCGAGCTATATGGGAGTGTTAGTAGGCTACGGTAGGTCGCTATCCCACAACTCTCCTCAACTTCTCCGAAATCATGTGTGGCCCCTTTACATCTATATGTGATTTCCGTCATAAGCTATCATCAGCCTCGTGATCATCAACCATCATGTCAGAAAATGTCAACAACATATAATCAACGACAAATATCATGTAACAATCAATCAATATCATGGGCCCTCACTCAATCCGAGTCCATGGGTTCCGGCCGGCTCTCTCAGATCCTCATGGTCTGAACCCTGCACACTCAAATAAATGAGTCAATAGCACTGTGATACAACAATAGTAAAACATCCCGCCATCAATCATAACGGATCATCATCAAGGATAAGTGGTTTTTCATCATAAAAATCAGATCACTATGGCAAGTGTCCTCAAAGAATAAGTTTTAGAGGCCGAGCCGGATGTTACATTACAATTCCTCTCTTGGTCTAAACTTTGTCCAAAAGTTTCTTAGTATAAATGCGGAAATAAAAGTACCACAATATCATAAGTACTACAAGATCATAAGTCTATCCATCAAACAAAATGAAAACTACTGACGCATATCACAGTTTCATGTGTCATTGAGTGCTGACTATAATCATTCCCATCGACTTTGACTCGATCTACCGCTCACGCCGTAGAATCGTCGCATACCGCGATGATCTAAAATGCGGATCGGCTTAGCCATGAGCTCCCCCGCATCATCCTGCAATGAACTCATGTCAATTACATGTGTAGATCACTAACATAAGGTCTCAAACAGATACATGAAAACATCGTATACAATTCCTCATAAAGATTCAGTAAGGCTAGCGATAGGCCATCACGCCCTCTTTCTTCTCCATTAACTGGAAGGTCCCAGAACCGCTAAGGAGAGTTTAGCTCCTTTCCAACTTGATCGAATCCTTATGCGGTTTAACTCGCGAAGACTCGACGCCAACTTGAATTATCGGCTTAATTGTGCTATGACGGTGATAACTCTTCTAATGATCCCGCTTCTTTGTCTCATGGTTTGCATTTGTTCTTCCATTTCTTCGATTACCGGGTCCCATCAGACCCTATCCCCTGCCGATCCAACTCAAGGGTTGCTCTATTAATTGGCCGCTCATGTAAAGAAACTCAAAAGGTGCCATCTTAATGGTGCTCGGGTAATTGTTGTGTTTAACCCTAATAGCAAAGAAGAATTCTCCCAACACCTTTTGTTATCCATCACGCATACGTTCCAACATGTCTTCCAATATCAATATCTTTGTTCCGTCATCCAATACCTCAAGTGACATGCTAAGATTAAAATTTAAGTTGGGTTCCCAAGGCCTCTTCGAAACTCGTCCAAAATCATCCTATAAACAACGATCCTCGATCGGATATAATCCTTTAGGCACGCCATGCAGCCTCACAATCTCACTCCAGAAAAACTCTCACTATGTCGTGTGCCCGATAATGAGTAATAATCGGACAAAGGAGAATCCCTTGTCGAAAAGCCCACACAAAAATCGAAGCCATGTCTCCTCTTTGCCGCCAAGGCAATCCAATAAAATCCATCTAAAATGATTCCATTTCGGCCCCTAATGGCATGTAGAAGGTTGAAGTAATCCCGCCGGGTGCTGCTCCATATATGTTCACCTTTACTCACGAGCATCAGATATCTAGCCAAAGTTGACTGGTGTCGGCTCATTCTTCTTAAGAATGTAAGGGCTTAAGGTCTCACCATTCCTCAGAATTCCCCTGTGAGCCATGTAAATCGGTTTATGATTCTTCGCCGTAGATCAATATCCTTCAATCATTGCTTACGACAGAATCCGACTCTAAAATCTTCAATAATAAATCCATCGCTATCAAAAAGAATATATGCCTCAAATCGTGGAAAATATCATAGTGTTTTGTCCATAAAATCCTCGACTTCTTTATACCAATCATCGCCACGCTTGTAAAGTGAAAGCATTATTCTCACGATTCGCTTTTCTGAAGAGGCAAATATCAAAATAAGGCGTGGCCTCTCACTCAAAGCATCCACCACTCGGATCACTGTTCCCTTTATTTAAGTAATCTTGAAGTTGTACTCGTTAATAAATTTCGACCAACATCGTTGTTACTTGTTTAGGTCGCTTTGCGTAAAATGTGCTGTAATCCACAATGATCGCCTTTTAATTCCAAATTTTCATCTAACAGCAGTAATGCCTCCAAACCTTCAAGGCATAAACGATGTATAATAACTCCAAATCATACAGCGCCAGAAGTTCTCCCTCACATGCCTTCTCGCTTTCTCAAATGTAAGCAATCACTCGCTCGTCTTGCATCAAAACTGGCTTAACTCTTCCTTGATGCGCCGACATACTCTTTTCAAGAAGTCTACATCCATACGTAGACTCTTAGTATCTGTTGTTGTTAACTCTTTAAGCCTCCCAAACGCTCTTACATTTCTTCCATCCATAAACAAACTTTCAGTTTTTCTTCTGCAATTCCTGCGTGATCGGATTGCTATCCTTGAAAATCCTTCAAACCAACATAGTATCCTTAACCCTATAAAGCGCTACGCGCATTCGACATTCATCTACGCACTATCCATGATAGCCTCAACCTTGAATGGATCCACGACGATACCTTCAACGGAGATGACATGCCCTAAGTAGTGAATCCCGATTGATAAAAGAGTATTTGACAACTTCCCATACGCTTGTGTTTCTCGCGAAACATTGTAGTACCAAGCTTAAGTGCTCGTCATGCTCCTCCGCTGTCCGAGAGTAGATCAAAATATCATCAATGAATAATTTGATCTAACTTGTCTAAGTACTCACTTGGAATAATTTCGCCATCAAACTCATGAATACCCCATGCTTGTTTCAATCCAACGAAACCAGAACTCATAATGTCCCAAATCTCGGGTTCAAAAGCGTCTTAGGGACGTTATCCTGATCCGTGAATCGGTGATACCCCATCGCAACGATCTTTGGAGAACACCGCCGTGACTCTTTCCATTTGATCAAACATCGCCAATTCTTGGTAAGGGATATCACCTTTGATCGTAGCCTTGTTCGGGCTTGATCAGTCAACAAAGCCTCCATGATCCATCCTTCTTCTTCACAAAAAGCCGACTGCGCACTTAATTTGCAGACAATATTAATTAGGACATATCGGGCCCCAGTCCAAATAACTCTTCGCTTGTATTTTAACTTGGTAACTCCGGTCGTGAGCATCCGAAGTAAGGCATTCTCGCGACGCCTACCCCTTTCAGTTCATAGTAACTCCACTCTTTTCTCAAGCGACATCCTATGCAACTCCTCTAGAAATACGTCCGCAAACTCCTTTCCCGCACCACCTAAGGTGTTCAGAACTTATGCTACTTTTTCGCTTAGCATGGATCGCATAAATCTTGCAATTCCCCTTTGGCGCGATTTTCCTCAGAATCAGAAGAAGAGACGTAACCTCGTGATACTCCTGGTTCCATCCCAGCACCGTCATTCTTTCACTATCCACCAAGCTCAACCGTTGCTTCATAAATGAGCATCAGCCACGCGCATTCCAACCAATCCATGCCGATCAATGACGCCATAAGATCCTAAGATCGTAACATAAGATTGGCCTTCGTTATGAAATCTCCCAAGTTAATACTATAGTATGTAACCTTTCCACCAACCTTCTCTTTGGCTCCCAAAGCCATCTCCATGCAGCTAAACCGTCTGTTCGACCGTCTTTGATCTTAATACTTTAGTCAGCATCTTAAATGAAACTCTCGAGTTCCTAGGTCTATCAAAATACTAAGGGTCCGGGCCGCTGATAATACCCATTGCCTCAGCATGGTCGATCGTGCTCGGGCCCGGGCGGTTATTTACTATCAAAGATGTATCCATGGCCTGCCCATATCTCCCATCAGAAGGGTCCATCCATCCGGACGCCCGTCCTCTTCCACGAGTCACGTAGTGTGGGTTCTACACACCAACACTCTCTTCTTTGCCCAGAGTCCCGTAACTGGCAGAAGATGATGGCCCACCGGCCCGGAAACGAAGTCCGCTCACGAATAGGCCTAAATATCAGTCATTGAGCAACGCCGCCGGCCGGGTACGCAGGGTCCTCGGCAGAAGGTGTCCACCGCTATGACATCACTATGGTAGCAGTGTGCGGATCCTCCGAAGGCGATAATTCCGACGGTGTCTCGCTGTGTTCACGTATGCATCGATGACCGCCTCTACGTGTCTCATTGAGTCCTCGGTCTAACCCCATTGATAAGCTCCTTCCGCAATGAGAGGGCTCTTATAACGCTGCGGCAGTTTTGAGGCATTCGAATCCTAACCTTTGCACACAGCCGCTGCTAAGGCCAAACATGAACTTATTGACCTTGAGCTTCTCGTTGTATATGAATACCGGGAGCAGCCCAAAATGCCCTCGATGCGCACCGACGACTCCTCACGAATGTGTTGAACTTATTGAGCCGACGCCAATGAATTCTCCCGAAGATACCTCCTAACCGCTCCTTGAGTGCCGCTCTACAGACACGCCGACGCCATGTTTATTGGCGGAGCGCCTTCCACCAGAAGAGCACTCCCTTAGTTGAAAGATCGCCATGACCTTCATATGTTGGAGGCACCGCTAAGTACACATCGCCATATTCTCCAAATCTGTTCAGTACACCGGGGCACCAAAGAACTCGAAATTCACTCTTCGAAGTTCAGCGGCATCAGCATCGGGTGAACGCTTCAGTGCTGTGGAACTTCGCCAGTGCCCGCTACCGGCCTCATCTCACCAATTGCAGGATCAACACCCTGACATGCGCCGGAAAGTGATCTCATCCGCAACATCACAACCGCGATCGAATTTCGCTCCAAGGACTCCTCGCCGCCTCCCCGGGTTAATCTTTCAGGTATGGATACTGGAGGTTACGCCTCCTAGCACTGCCATTCCATTCCGCTGTATCCTCTAACCATGATTACTCCGACACACAATCATAACTGACCAACACCACAATCAATAATCATGTCGTAACGGAAGTCAGAGCGAATTCTGGGTCGCCGCTTCCAAATCCGCCTCAGATTTCATTATGTGACGAATTCTCAAGTAAATAACCATTCTAGTAACAGTAATTTTTCTTTTAAGGTAAAAGATGTAGAAGTAAAACACACTTAATCAGACGACATCACTGGTTAAAATCCAACAAGACGCACTTAAGTTCAACAAGAAGATCAAGGCACTTCTCCAACGAAACTCCAAGAACAAAAAAATACTCTACTCATAGTGACATGGGCGATAGCTAAAACATTACATTATACCAAGTATAGTAAGAACATAGAGGAAAGACTCCCGAGTGTTAGGGTTACTATTTCTGCATAGGAAAGTAGGGAATTTGAATCTAATTCTTTAACACCTGAGTGAAAAACAGTAGATTTGGATCCTGGCCGACTACTCAGGCGGAAACTATTAACCCGACGACGAACATGACGTAAGCAATATGAACACAACCAGACGACCCTGACAATTCACAGTGATAACAAGTAATAATGTCCCTAGACATAAGGCGTACAAATAACAGTTGTAAGCAGAAAACGAATTCAGTAAGTGGTACAAGACGTTATTGCATGAAGAATCCATCGTTCAGTAGAGTTTACTATTTCTGCACAGAAAAGCAGGGCTTTTAGTCTTATGTCTTCTTGAAAGAATATTAGACAGGCTCCTGGCCGACTGCTCAGGCAGAAACTAGTAATCTCTGTCAGGTGTGTCGCAAGAGTGGAAACCCTACCTTTAAAGGGCCTGAGACTCTTGATACGGCACTGGATTCTTTACGTAGAAAAACCACACACAGACAGGTCTCCTAAAGCTACCAGGGAGTGACTATATCCCGCTCGACTCAAGCAGACCAGGAAAAATAACGATCTCGTCCAAGTACAACAACAAATCAAGACAACCACTAACTCTACGGACGCGCAAGTCCGAAGGACTCCGATAATGACCAATCAAGTTAAGACAAGGTAGTTCCCACGACTCAGGGCATTAATATTGGCCCAAATACTCCCTTGAACTCCATGAGTAGGCGAGATGCCCAACTCAACCGTTTAGGAATGTAAATTTAGTAATCGCAGATTCTGCCATTACCATCTTAGTAATTCAAGGTACTTGTTCTAGGACCTTACTTTATAACCATTCGTAACCAAGTTTTAATCGTATTAAGATAAGTCCACAATGCCATTATTTTCATAAAATACCTAACACAAAAATTTGCACCTTAATTTATAACGACATATATTACCCTTACATAATTCAATATAAAAATAACATCACATTGATAAATGACATCATGGTTGAATATATCAATAACCCATCATATTTACAATGACAAGATATAACAATTACAATTTTTAAAATGACATTATTTAACTAACAGTATTTAAAAGGGACCCTATATAAAGATAATTAAAAAGGTCACATCTAAGGTATCAACATTTAAAAAGGACAAAAATAACCTCATAATTAAATTATTGGTCCCTAATGTCAATATCAATAGTTTACACTAACGTTATAATAAGGTAGCCATATCATTTCACTTCTAAATTACAATAACATTGAAATATAAAAAGGTCATACATTCACTCTAACCTTGCAATTTGTCCATATGGTAAGCACAATGCAATTTCATATTTCAACAATGTATTACAATCACGAAATTATAAATAATTATTCATTGACATATGTATGCCATAACATTTTTCCTTTCATGCTGAAGCAAAAATATAGGTATTTTTCTTCTTCTTGGTAGAACTAAACTTGGTAGCGAAATTTAAGTAACAAATGACGAATATTAAAAATGAAATAACCATTAACTGTAATGAGGAAAACAATCTGAAAAGCAAAGATCATGACTGTTCTTTTTAGTTGACACCATCCATTATTTAACCAACCACGACGATAGATAAAAATAACGACTTAGCATTAATGAGAATAAAAATCAATCTGTGAAGTAGTGGTTATGATGATTCTGCTCCATTTGTCAGAATGGGGAACGTAGACCCAACAATAACGCAGACCGGAAATAAATCGGAAGTAATGGGATTCAGATTTGTGTGCAGAGTGCAATTAGAGTTGCATTACCATTAAAACGCCAGGATACACCAGATTCGCTTTTAATTCGATTTTCATTTAATTAGGATTGCGTTTAATTTAGGATTTGCATTTACCAGTAACACTCAGACCCCAATAAACAAAACGAAGGCAATGGGACTCAGAATTTGCGTTCAGACTTCCATGAGATTTTGCAATGTCAATTAAAACGCAGACCTCCAGTGACTAAATTGAAATGTAAAGAGATTGAAATGCGTTCAGATTGCATAAGGTTTTGCATTGTCAATTAAAACGCAGACCTCCAGTAACCAAATGGAAATGTAAAGAGATTGAAATGCGTTCAGATGGCATAAGGTTTTGCAATGTCAATTAAAA
>SNQJ01S0203350.1:0-16665 GCA_010110895.2 Picea sitchensis
GAGATATTTGTTTCTCCCCTTACCTCTTTAATGAGGTAGGCCTTACCAATAGGAGGTTGCATGCCTATCCCATAATTAGTGACTACAAAACATCACTTCACATGCATCAAGAGGTGCTACATCACAATCTACTTCATTAACATAATAAAAATTAATGGCAAACATGATTTTACATCTTCTAGTGATTCTCATGGTAGAATTTTTCTTATAACCATCCCAATGAACATGGTTGTACTTGATCATAAATATCTAGATCGATCTCATTAACTAAGGTTTCAAAAATCAAATTGCATTGAGAACCTCTATCAAACAAAACACTTACCTTCTAATTATTCACTCAAACTTTAATTGGAGTTGTGTGTTTCTATATCCACTTTCCCTTGGATATTGTAGTGTGGTGTAGTCAAGGTTTTCATCCACATCAGGGGTGTTGTCTACCATTATTTCCTTGGTAATTTTCATTCCTCCTTTTGGGGAATTGTACCATTTTGGACGCAGTTTTGAATGAAGCTTCTAATACTTCTCATCGTGTTCTCATATACATCACAATGTTGTAATGCTTCTTGGGCTCTTTCCCTCTCTAGGTTGTGGTTGAAATATTCTTGCCTTTACTTTTGTTGGTCTCTTCTTGTCCTTTTTGTTGTTGCTCCTTCTTGAAGTCCAAATCATTGTAAAGAGATTTATTGCTTGCCTCATCTATGATTTTCACATTCAACAACTACAATTACCTTCAAATATGGTTGAATGTGCCTTCAAGGTATTTCACTACTACCCCAAGTTATTCCAAGGGGATACCCAACATGATGGCTTGCTTCTAGAATTCAAACATGTATTCTTGTACACTATTTCCTTGTTCTTGCGAAAGGTATTTCCACTTCATGAGTTGTTTCGCTTCATAGCCTATGGGATAAAAGTTTTGATTTCAATAATTCCTTGAAATTATCTCATTATGTAACCATAGGCTTCTTGTCTAGCCTCGAGGTATCTACATAACTCTCCCACCACAATAGAAAATATTTAGAGATATTCAACCAAGCAAAAGAAATCCTTTGTGTTTATTTTTATGTGATAAAGGTTGAAATAGAACTCTAGTTGTTTCATCCAACTATTGATTTTATCAACATTAACTTGACCATCATATGTTGGAATGCCAAGTTTAGCTTCAACCTTGAATGGAGAATTGGAATATCAAGTAAGACAGTTAGTATTACCTGAATCTTTAGACCATTCACAATTGGGTTGTTTCATAATTTCTCTTCTCTACTTATCTCTTGGTACATCACTCTCTCCATCCCTCGTTATCCTTAGCCATGTTACCATATGTCCTAGTACAACAATGCTTTTCTCCAATCGAGTAACCTAACTTTGGGTCTTGCTTGGGTTGTTCCTCATTAGAAGTTCATGTAATTTGTACTTGTATATTTCATCCAAGGCCTTGTAGCAATGGATCCCCAATATTATAGTATCCAATGTGGGTGTTTACCATATAGCTTGTTCACTAAGGGTTTTGAAATTGGGCTATGATAAAAATATGATCCATAATTGCTCAACCTACGACCAAGTCAAATCACTAGCATGAACCTTATTAATTTTGTGAAATTAAATTGTTTTTTTCTTTCATTGTTATTTCATTATGTATTAATTACTATTTATATAATACTTGTAGAGTGTAACTAAAAGCATAAAATAGTGTGAAATAAATCAATTATAAACATAGTAATAACACAAATATTTTATCCTAGAAACCTTTATGGGAAAACCAAATAAAAATTTCCTTTGTTTGGCTCTTTTTTTTATGCTCAAGGGTTATTACAAATGGAATATATACAATCTCAGAAAATATTTTTAGTATACTTACTCCTTGGATTTTTTTGGCATATGATCATTGGCTCTAAGATAATCCTTGTTCCCATGGATAGGTTCATACAATCCTCTTTTTCCTTAGGTTTCACAGTCTTGGCTTTTCTCTATCTACTTATGTGCCTTTAATGTCTCAATATTTCATCTTCCAACTAGAGAAGTTCAACCTCTACTCATTTTCCAATGTTCAAGAAATTCTCATTTAGGTCCCCCTCTTTCAGTTGTGACCAATTTGCCTCTTTATTACCTCCTCCAACAATTCATTCTCCCCTAAGAAGTTCAAGAGACCCCCACAAACTTGTGCATCTGAATCCCTAGTTGTTTTCCAAGAGATAGTTACAGATTCTTAAGTTGTTTCTAATTCAAAATACTTTGACTTTTTTTGGACTAGCACATGGCATCTCATGTTTGGTTATAGATTCCATGTGTTGAAAATGATCTAAATCGGATCCTACTTAAAATTTATTTTGTAAAACTTTGTAATACGCATTTAATTATTTTTGAAAAGATGAGTGAATAGTCCAAAAATACTTGGAAGATGAAAATGAACCATTGCGATGGTTTCCTTTCAAATGCATCCCATTATGAAGGTTGTGGAGAAGAAGGGCACTCAAAGAAGAGGATATATGAGGAGGAAAGGAAGAAGGGAAATTTCAAATATGAGAGCTCAAAGAAGTAGTTTGCTTGGTGATTGGAGGAGAAGAAGACATTGATTATGTCCAATGATGAGTGAAGATTGTTGTTGAGCCATGGCCATTTGAAAATTTCTTTCCAATGAGTAAAAATACACTAAATTTTTGTATATCTCACCATTTGGTAATCTATTTCATGCTTAATAAAAATCCCCAATAAATTTGTTTTTTTTCCATTTGGATTTCCAAGGTAAAATCGGATGTGTTAATGGTTGGTGCTTAATTTCTCTCTAGTTATTGAAAGTGAAATCCATAACATAAATTACATTGATTCTAATCTGGTTTTTCATCTTGTTTGGGAATCAGGGCACTCAAATATGCTTGTAGAGGCTTGGAAGAGGGAAACAAAGGGATGATTCTACCACACAAATATACTCCAACACTTGGGGTACCAAGCAATCAAGCTGGAAAGTATCATCACAAACTGAAGAGGTATGCCAATGCATCTCCATTTTTTTTGTGCCGCAAGAAGAATGGTCACAAGGATAGAAATTGTTGGCACACTAGAAGGCCAAGCAGATCATGCAAGAACTATTGCAAATATTATAGATTAATTGGAAATTGGAATGCAAAATGTTGATGGCTTCATCCAGAACTGCATCCCAATAACCAAACAACCAAGAAGAAATATCAAAGAGTCAATTTCAAGGTGAAAGAGGAGCTACTTGCACCTAAAACACGAGGAGAAATGGTTGGCCAACAACCTATTGCAATAGAGAATGTAATATCTACCCATGATATGGAAAATAGTTTCATGCCAAAGGTATCCCATTAAATATTAAGGTTGGGAATTCAAGGAAGGAGAGAGATTGAGAAGAAACGAAGAAGTAGGGTAGTGCAGAGCATGAGGGACTTGAAAGAAAAAGCATGTTTGAATATTAGAGGCTATATCTGAGCTAAATCCATTTGCAAAAATATGCCAGTGAATAAGAATACATCGTAATCTTATTTGAGAGTGCATATCTGACCATTGTAACCATTTCCTGAGAAAAATAAAATCTCCACCAAATGTTGGTTTTCCCATTTGGGTTTCAAGGCTAAAAATTATGTGTCTATGGAGCATTTAAATCCTTTGTGTTTGACTATTTCTAGGTAAATTTCTTCGTCAATTGCAAGAGACACAATCTGCTCTTGTCTAATTCTACCCTCATGGTGGTGATCAAGGAGTCATGGCATTTGGCAAGTTTTTTTTGTAGCTCATCTGCTTTCTACCTCCAATAGCAACTTTCCTCTTAGATCTTCTTATTGAAGTCTCTTAACTCTTCCAACTTCTCCCTCTTCAAATATTTTCCCATCACGACTACTTCAAGGTCTCTAATGAACCTACTCTAATACCCTATCATTTGTAAATGGTAGGCTTGTGGCCCATCCATCTCGCCAGCATGGATTTTCTATGAAAAAAAATTAAGTGTCTCTATACTTAAACGATTGATTGTCAATGCCAAAATCATGCATCATTGAGGTGGTTTCATAGCCATGAATAAAATGCATTGTTCAAATCTATTTACATTGCTCTATTTTTAGGCTTGGTTTATCAGTTATGGAAAACATAACAATGCCCAATTAGGGTAAACAAGTGCACATTGTTAATACCAAAATAAATGGCACTCTACTATTCACATGTCAATATGTCAATAAACAAGGCATTCTATGATCGATAAAACCAAGCTAAACTTTATTTTATATCCATGCAATATTGTATGTATTCCAAAAAAAAAGAAGTTGGCTCTCTAGTTTGGTCAATGCCAAACTAAAATGTCATTCCATTATGAAAAATGCCCAACAACTAATAGAACTTTGTGTTCCCTTTGAGATTGTGTTATCACCACTCGTTCCCCTTATTTGGAGGTCAACCAAGGCATTTATTTGAGAAAATGCATGTATGGTTAAGTGAATTGACAAAATCCCCAAGATAAGAATGTGTTGAACAAGTAAAAGAGAGACTGAACAGTGTTATTGCTCATTGTTTCACCATTGTTGATTCAACATGTTATTGGAAAAGAGTTCCATGTTGGTTGTTGGTGTTCACTGGGATTTTAATTTAAGTTTGAATGTGGGATGCTTATAAATTCTCCCAAGGAAATACACATTGAAGGTGGATCACTTTTGTGGTTTAAATCAATGTCCAAAACACTATAGATTATATCAGCATTGACTCAATCCAAACAATAATGAGAGTGCTCAGTCAAAGGCACAAATCAATTGTTGAAGGTATATGAAACCCTTTTTTTTGCACGGCAGTTAAATCACCTTTATTCCATAGTTAAAATGGTTAACACAATTTCTCAATAAGATGGAATTCAAAATGAATTGAAGAGAACGCCAATACATCTAATCATGTGCCATTGAATAGACTAGGTAAGAGTCAAGAAAATTCTAGGTAGTTCTTATGGTTCACATAGTGCCCAAACAAGATAAAAAACCATAGTAAAATCAAGGTCATTTATGTTATGGCATTCACTTTCAGCAACCAGAGAAAACATTCAAGCACTAGTCATTAACACAATCACACAAGCATTAACATGACTTCCCTAGAAACCCAAATAGGAAAACTAGATTGATTGGGGATTTTATTAATCAGAAAATTGATTACAAAACGATGATCTATATATAGATTTTGTGTATTGTTAATATTTGGTAGGAAATTTTCAAACATTCATGGCTCAACATCAATCTTCAAGACATACTCAATGTATTTTTCTCCTATGATCATTAAGCATACTACTGCTTTGAGATCTCATCTTTGCTACTTCCCTTTTTAGTTCCTTGTCATCTCTCCTCTCCTTTGAAGACCCTTCTTGTTGATAGCCTTCATATTCAATGGGATGCCTTGGAAATCCAACCATGTCAAGAAATAAAGCACAAAATAGAACACAAGAACTTGGTAGAAAAGGCCTTAAGCCACATTCTTCACATATCATTTTTCATTCAAATGATACAATTTTATAGTACAAGAATGCAACCACCTCATAAACTATATTTTCTCTCACATCAACACCTCATCAAGAGATAAAACAATAAGGAGGAAAATAATATATAATACACACTTATGATAAAAATTGTATCCCATAATGTGAAATACACAAAGGTAGTGTAGGAATTGATGATTGTGTAGGGTGTCACAAGCTAACAATTCCCCCCTCAATCATAAATCCAAACAATAATACTAGCAAGGTATTAATAACCGGTATCATCTCCATTTATTCAATATGAAACTCTTGATTTGAGCCTCGATGAAGATCTACCTGAAAAATTGCCAAATTTGGATGCTGAAAATTCATAGAATCTAAAAAATCACACTATGTAAACATGTGAACTAGAATGCATGTAATTGTTCACTGATGTGAACTCCAATATATGATGAAAGAGAATCAAGAGAATTGAATTAGCTACAAATCTGATGCATCCTTGAAAATGCTTGACAACCCAGTCAAGTGTCAATCTACAATGCAGACAGGTCTAGCTATCCACTGCTAGGTCGAATGACCATCCAGGTGAACAAAATGCCCACAATATTGATCTAAAAAATGACAAAAAAAATTGTTTCAATCAACATCCCAATCAATTTGAATGTCTATGTATGATTCAACTAAACCATGATTCTGCCCAATACCTATTGAGTAGTAAACTAGGTGTCAACTAGGTGTCTTGTTGGAACTGCTCAAATCTTGAATCAATCATCACGCTAAAATCAAACTCAAACAATCAATGGATGTCACAAAAAATATGACAAGTAGTAGAAACCTCAAAAATGTCGAATTGGTATTTTATCACAAGTGATGAAATCTTTGCAACACTCTTATTGTTGTTGTTGTCACCCATGGTGTTTTGTTTGTCTAAGTCTACCATCTATAGATTGTTGTTACCCAATTGGCATTTTTATTTTGTTGTCGAAATGTGAAGTCTAACAATCATCATCATTATTCCCCCCTTTGAAAGTTGAAAGGTGAGAAGTCATGGGTTTTCATGTGGGTTACACTTAACCAAATTATCATTGTCTTATGTGGTTTTGGTTGACCACTAACCATTTTTACTCCATTTGGTGGTTTCTATTTACCACTAACCATTTTCACTCATCAATTTACTCCCCACCTTAAGGTGCAAAAGAGTTTTATAAATGTACTTCCCCCTTTGAGGTGCAAGAGAGTACCATTCTCACTTCATTTGTGTACATCCCCCCCCCCGTTAAGGTGCATGAAGAAAATATTGAATGGCTATCTGTTGCAAGATGTGTCTTTACTCGAGAGATAATTTTGCAATAAGACTGATATAATTGTTTGGATGTTGATAACCATTTCCAAGGATTGATCCACCCATGTTGAATCTTTAATATTGAAAGTTTATTTAGTGTGGAGCATCTGTTTAATGAATTATTATGTTTTCCACAATGATAACAAGGATGGAGTGTTATAACCCTAATTTGCACTAGACATGCATACATAGCAGCAGGCCATCTTACTTACTATTTTTGCCAAGCCAATACTGAATAGATCTTCTTAAAAAACAATTTTTTGAATATGTACGCGCCCTGCACCACTACTGCTTGTGTATGTATGCTAGCTGCACCATTACTACTCACGTACATATGCTAGTTGCACCATTACATCCTGCGTATACCCACAAAAGTTGCAAAAAATAAAAAGTTGCAAGCGAATACGGGCTTTTGGGTAGTTTCATAACCAATTGACCACCCATAGCCCGTCACCCAACTGAATAACTATCTTTTTGGCATATAAAAGAAGGTATTGGGTTCCCATTCTAAATAGAAACATGAAAGCAGTGAAACTCTTCCCATTTCCTAATCCCCCCTTGCCCCAAGATTTTGCAGCACATTGTGAGTTTGAGCCAGAATTCCCCATTCTTGCCCTTTTTTCTCATCCATAAACCTATGCCTATTCTCTAGAGAGAAGTGTGAGAGAAGAAGGATACGTGGAAGCAGTTGGAGCTTGGTGAAGAGGATCCTAGGACCGGGTTTGAGGAGCAGTTGTCGATCTCGTTTTGTAAGTGACATTATGAGATTAATATAAAGAAGTACTTTTGTCGTCCCGCCATATGATGTGTTTTATCTCTATGTACGATTTACATTTTGTTTTGACATCTAACCCATTAATCCATATATAGAATGTTTTTTCGCAGTTTCTTTTTTGTCTCTTAATGAATGCAGGTCAGCCTAGGGAGGATATTTGCAATCGATAAGCGACCGAATGCATTGGGATAGACATCGGACGCGGAGTTCAAGGTAAGATTATCAGATCTCTATACTTTGTTCTTTATATATGAATGCGGGGTGTTGTCGAGATAGTGGTTAAGAGTAGGAGACTTTAGATGGTTAGCTTTGCCTTCACTTTAGAACCCTAGTGTAGTCCGTAGGGGGGTTTTCCCACTATAGCAGAATTGGCGACCATACTGGGGAGCCTCTAGGGCTTTTAGGGGATTTCTATTTTTGGGTATTTTTAATTGGTTTATTTAATGTTTTTGAGTTTCAGTAAGATTTTGTGTCTTTAAGGGATTCTGGTCTTCCATACCAATACTCTCTGCATGTGCTTGACTGTTAATTTTTTCTTTTTTAGAGAAGTCACAGAGGTGTACGCGGCCTGCAGTGGGTCTGAACGCGTACATATGCGCCCTATCTTTGGACAACCCGTGTACATACGCAGGCTGCTGAAGTATCAGTTGCGTGCCTGTGTCAGGAAAATATTTTTTAAATAAGAGGAAGTCATCCTCTTCCCTGTGAAGCCATTTTTCTCTGGGGTTTTCTTGATTTATCCCTAGTCTCTGTTTCGTACAGTCTTTGGCCTAGGTATGATAGCAGTTAACTTTTTCTTTATCAAGATTTCTTGTTTTCTTGATTAGGGTTTGAGACAAGTTCTGTGAGTTTTTTCTGATTAACTTGTTTAGTATTGTTAGTAACTCTCTACGAGCCGCAGTAGACCAAAAGTTGGTTTTTGGTATCGTCTTGTCTTCACTTTTCCCTTTTTACTTGCTTTAGAAAAAAAGAAAATAATTCATTTTCAAGTTTCTTATTTTGGAGCATACAAAAAAAGGAAGTTTTCAGTTTCTTCTTTGGTTAAGTAGTTATGTCAGTTTTTTTTCAGGAAGAAGAGTGCTTTCTTAAGTTATTTACTGAATACTTAGGACTTTAAGTAGCTCGTAGTCGAGCGAAATTCAGTTTTGAGTTTTTCTTTTAAAAGATCTTAGAAAGAAAAGTTAGTTAAAGAGTGTTCAATTTGCAAATCTTTGTTTGTTGAAAAAAGAAGTAATTTTGTTTCCAACATTTTTTCTTCTCTTTCGTCTCTTAACAAACACCATCAGTTTCATTTTCGTTCCTTTGACTTAAGATAAACTACTTAAAATTAACGCTTAATTAAAATTAATCAGACTTTGTGTTTGTAGGGTCCATTAACTAGATTAGGATAGAGCCTTGATTTAGGTTGGAGAGGAAACTCTTCAAGGCTATAAAATAAACATAGGAGTCTTTGCTAGGGAGTGAAAAAGTCCAGTAATGTGGAAACTATCTGGGGCCCCCCTCTAACACAAGGACTAAACACGAGATCACGTGTGGAAAGGTAGCGGAGATAACCCCTCCAAATTCATACCAATCGACGTAGTGGAGGAACGCATATAGAGGACTTATCTTGGGATTATGTTGATCGCATTTTCCACAGAGATTCATGGGTCTCAAATCTATTCGAGGTCCTCAGTCATCTTCCAGAACATTTTCTTTCAATACCCTCGATAGGTTTCGGGCTTGATACCCTGCTCATTGCGGTCCACCCGACTGTCGACTGTACCCGCCTAGTAGTTGTTCACGAGCTGGCAACGTAGTTGCCTTTGATTTTAGGGACTTACATAGGTGACTGCGGGGGTATACCGCGGTACCTAGGGCAGACATCGGGTCATTCTTTGCAGAGTATACCCCGAGGGTGCTTCCGTGTTCGAGTTTCACTTGCACTGGTAAGTTGCTCTAGTGTTGGTTGTTGTAACTGCTCTTCCAACTAGTAATAGTGGTTTTCTTGTTGCATCTCATAGGATCTTTTTCTAGTGCATGTTTTAATATTCAATGATAGAAAGCCTTAGTGTGTCATTGATCCTCTCACACAGTGGAATATCAAGAGCTCCACCGGTCATGAATACTTTTGGGCCAACCAACGGTTAACTTGGAGCCACTACCGCCATCGCGAAGGTGAAGACTTGACCAAGAAGGGTCATTTGAGGCAACCGGGCCATAGGAAGTTGTACCCGAGCCATCCCCGAGAGGAGAACATTTGTTTCTGGAGGGACCAACTATTTCTAACCTTGGAGCGGAATCTGTCGGTCGGTATAACTCTCCGATCACTGACTTGTCGGTGCCACTTCTGGTACAGATTTCCCCTCCAAGGGTAATGCATCATGAGTGTCAGATAATCCTACAAGCAGCAATGGAAGAAAATGATGCTACCTCAACAGGGAGTCCTCATACTCTCTCTATGGCTGCCACAACCAGGGGTGTTCTGCCTCCTAACTCACCTTCGCAAGTTCGGGCCACTATGGTATCGACCGCCTCTACCTCGGGCAGTGGTCTGATTCTGTCCATGGCGATGATCACTGCACCATTTACGCAGAGTGTGATGGGCCCTCTGTTTTCATACGAGATGCCCAACTTTGACACAAACTCGGTCCTCTCCTACTCCACCTTACAGACTTTGGGTATGGGGTTAGGGATATCAAACTCTCCTCTGAAAGGGTCCATGGGGGGCACCTCATCCCCTTATAATGATTTCCCTTATGGAAGGGGTCATATACCTTCGTCGTCTCCCTCACTTGGCGACGCTCCTCAACAACCCATCTAGCCGACCATGAACTACAATCTGTCTGGAGCAGGTCATCAAGGACCTTCTTCTAGTACTATACCGGTGGGTTCTTTGTCGTTATCTTTGTTCGGCGTGTTTGGTAACAACACATTCTCGTCAGCTGCCACCTCGTTCGGAGGCAACCCTAGTTTTAGATCACAAAATCATATGCAGGGTATTATTCCTACATAGGGGGCACACACTTCTCAAAGACCTATGCTCGTCGGATCAGAAGGGGAAAACCCTTTCCACAACCTTTGGAACACTACGTCGGGAGAAATCCCTTCTCATCCCTCAATGTCCTACTACGGGAGTCATTCGATGACGTCTCAACAAGCGCAGCATCCAAATGTCGGCCTAGGCCATGGTTTTTACCAAAACCCAGGCCAGCAGCCTAACTTTTCCTGGCAACCTAGTGCCAGCCAAATCCTAGGCTCCTATCCTCTTGTACATACTCAAAAACCTAAGCTACTGTTTCTAGCAACTTTGCATTTGCCAGACTTGTCAAGATTATTTAATGACCCATTATGTCACGATCCACATTGGCCTGCCATGCCGACCAAGTTTCCCTTGGACATTCCAAAGTTCGAAGGCAATCCTAACGAAGATCTAGGCGATCATGTGACCACATTTCATCTATGGTGCTCGTCCAATTATTTGAGGGATGACTCCATTCAGTTGCGTCTATTTCAATGCAATCTTATTGGGAGTGCCATGAAATGCTACATCGAGTTCGATCGCTCAAGATACTCTACTTTTGGCGAATTGGCAATGGTTTTCTTAAACCATTTTCAATTACCTATGAGATATGATGTCGGCATAGAATTGTTGGCCAACTTTGAGTAAACAAAGGCCGACCATATCTCTGATCACATCTGAGAATGGCGGCGTTGGAAGAGTTTGATTAAAGTACCAGTTCCACCAGCATTCCTGCTGGAATGGTTCCTTAAGTCTTTGCTACTCCAGCTATCCAAGGACGTAGCGACGTCATGGGTCTTTTCGGAGGAAGAAGCGATAATGAGAGCTCAATAGCTAGAGTTGATTTACTCTTAGTCTGGTTTTCTTTACGAAGTTTTTCCATATGTGCCACGGTCTATTTTTGATAAGACCAGACATAAGTCTGGACCACATGTTGACGACATTGTTGGATCGGCACAAGTAAATCCCACTGATCCACTGTCAAACCAATTTCAACAGTTGTCAATACAGTAGACAGTGGCCAGCCCAACTCCTAGTTCAGTTGATCCCCTTGCTTAGACGTCGGATGTACACAGCGTGCAATCGACAAACCCAAAGGCCTGCCAGCAAGTCGAAGGGAACAAAAAACAACGAAAGAAGGGTAAGGGGGATAAAAAACCCACCAATAACATTGGCGGGGGAAACACAGAGAGAAAGAAGTTGAAGTATCCGTGCAACCTCTGCACGGAAGACCACCCGACTCACCTGTGCCCTCGACTCGCGGAGGACCAAAATTTATTGGTGCAGATGCAGCCTGTAGTGTTAACGAACCCATTTCCTCATGGGAAAAATTTATCTCAAGCCTCTGCAAATGCGGATGGGGGTAGTCAGGGACCCCCTTCGTCGTCTAGCAATCCCTCGACTTCGAACGTCTATATGTTGAAAGGTGAAGCCCACATAGCTACTAGGGCACATGCTTACGGAACACCAAGTACTGTAGAAAAGGGCAAAGAAGCCGAAAACCAGTCTATTCCTCTCCAGATCGAGAGAACGATGGGTGAAACAATGACATGCATCCTGGAAGGGGTGTTCAAGAAAGCTTCACATAATCCAAATGCGAGGGTCGCCTAGAACTACTCTGTGGTGAAAGATTTTTCACAAACCCCTTGCATGATGTCTGCTTTGGAGGTCCTTCAGAGCTGCCCTTCGCAGAGAAAGGCTCTATTAGCCGCCTTAGGATCCCTCGAGACATGTAATCCGGGAACTATCACAATTGAAACAACCGACTTGAAACCTCGTCTCCCATACCGCATCGCATTTTAGATACTAATGTCTCACCCCACGAATTCATCTACCCGGAATATTTTCCACATGGTGGTTGATGAGGGCGCCTTGACATGCGTGATGTCGTTGGCGTGTTGGAAGGCTATTGGCCAACCCGTTCTATCTCCTTCACCTACTCTTCTTACGTATTTTGATGGTCGTTCTTTCATAGCACATGGAATCATTCCTTCTTTCCCCATGCATTTAGGAGGGAAGACCGTGTGCGTCGAAGTTGAAGTGGTCTACAACCTCCTGTTAGGAAGGAGTTGGACATATGGGGGTCAAATCATGACCATTGATCAATTGTCTCTCTCCAGACCTGACCCTTCATCAGGGGCATCCACGGTCTCGATGATTGATAACCCACAGCCTGGCATCATCAACGTGGGGGTTGGTTTGTGCCCACCTCTCATGGTTACTTTCGATTTTCCACCTCCTTCAGATGATGTCAAAATGATATCGGTTTTCCCCGACCAGCCTAAGGCTGAAATATTTTCAATGTCGTCGTTCCGCACAACTTACTTTTATGATCTGTGGATTCTTCTTTCCCCAGCATCCATGATGGAAGGGACAGGGCACCATGGCATGTCCATGCCCTTGTCTATGGCAGAAGTTGTGTACTCTATAGTCCAGCAAACTTCAACCGACCCCGATCCAACTCCTACACCGGAGTTAGATCTAGTTCTCGAGCCTGCCTGGGCTCAAGGTTCCCTTACCACTACCAATTCCTTAGACTTGGTCTTTCCCTCTGAAGAGGAAATTTTAGAGGCATTGACTGGTCCGGACAGACCCTAAGATGATCTCCATCACAGATCATACTTCCTCCCAGAGTTAGGAAGAATAGAGGCAGGAGAATTTGTGTTGACTATGACTAGAGATAGGTCTTGTCCTATTAATCCTCTGGCTATGCACATAGTTTATGCCAAGGGTAATATGGAAACCATCGCTAAAACGATACCTATTGATATCTCCAGAACCCCTGGCATCATGGAGAATGTCTTCATCGGAGCGTACTATTCCCCTGAGGAGGTTCAAATCTATACAAATTTATTTAAATAATTCTGCGACATTTTTGCCTAGTCTTACAAGGAAATGCCAGGCATTGATCCAAGAATCGTTGAACATGAAATCATGACTTACCCTGATGCCAAGCCAGTCCAGCAAAACTTTCATCTGGTTAATCCTCAGAAAGAAGCAGCTATTAAGGCTGAAGTAGAGAAACTACTCAAAGTTGGTTTCATCTACCCCGTCCAATTGACTCAATGGGTGTCGAATCCTGTTCCAGTCAACAAAAAGCAGGGTACGATTCACGTATGTACGGACTTCCATGATTTGAACAAGGCATGTCCAAAGGATAATTTCCCCACTTCATTTATTGACTAGATTTTCGATGAATGCGCAGGCTGCGAGGTATTTTCTTTCATGGATGGTTTCTCGGGATACAATCAGATACAGATCAAACTCGAGGACCAGCATAAAACAGATTTTATCTGTCCGTGGGGTACATTTTCTTATCGCAAGATGCCTTTTGGCCTGAAGAACATTGGAGCCACTTTTCAGTGGGTCGTGTCCTTTGCTTTCCACGATCTCAAACACCTAGTTGAGGCTTACCTGGATGATTTAGCGTCACGATCTCGCAAAAGAGTTGATCATCCTACACACCTCTGAATTATATTTGAGTGATGTCGCCACTATCGGATTCACTTGAATCCAAACAAATACGATTTTTGCGTGACATCAGGTCGTCTATTAGGTTTCATAGTTTCGGAAATAGGGATCATGGTTGATCCTTTAAAGGTTGAGGCGATAGTTTAGTTGCCTCCCCCATGCACAATCCCTCATCTTCAGAGTTTACAGGGAAAAGCAAACTTTTTACGGTGTTTCATCGCAAACTATGCCGAGATCACAAAAGGGTTCATGTGTTTGCTAAAGAAGGGTGTTCCTTTCCATTGGGATGAATCTGCTCAGCACTCTTTCGAAGTTTTGAAACGTTCCCTCACGTCTGCCCCCCTGCTTCGGCCACCCCATTATAATAAATATTTCTTATTGTATTTGGCCGCTGCAGAGTCGACCATCGGCATGGTCTTGGTTCAAGACAACGATTTTCTTGAAGAGCACATGATTTATTACCTGAGTCGAGGCCTGGTTGGACCAGAACTCAACTACTCCCATGTTGAGAAACTTGCGTTGGAAACAATTCATGTTGTCCAATGGTTCCGTCACTATATCCTTTTTCGCAAGACCATCGTCATTGCCATTGTGAATCCATTCCAATATGTGTTGACATGACACGTAATTGGAAAAAAAAATCAGTAGATGGATAGTTATCCTCCAGGAATTTGACTTGGATTTTGTTTCAGCGAAATCCAAAAAGTTGTTAGTCTTTGCAGAACTCATCTCAGAACTTCCGGTCGAGTCAGGCGATGTTATACCTGAAGAGTCGTCTATTAAAGGAGATATGTTTTTTATTGCATCTTCGAATCCCTGGTATGGAGATATACTATTCTATCTCCAGACTTTGAAGTGCCCTATTTCTGCTTCTCATGACGAGCATCGACATATATGCCATCATGCAAAAAACTATCTTATTCTTGAAGACACTTTGTATCGTCGAGGTATAGATTGCATCCTTCGTCGATGTCTCACCCATGAAGAAGCAAAACTCATGCTTAACGACTGCCACACTGGAGCATGTGGTGGTCATTTTTTTGGGTTGGCAACAACCCAAAAGATTCTATGAGCCAGTTACTATTGGCTGACGTTAATCAAAGATTGTGTTGAATTGATCAAGAAGTGCCACCCGTGTCAGATCTTCTCACGGAAGATGAGGGCACATCTTGCTCCCATGTTTCCCGTCATCACAGTTGGCCCCTTCACCAAGTGGGGGATTGATTATACAACATGCCACCCCCCCTCATCTAGGGGGCATCGTTATATCATCGTAGTAGTAGACTACTTTACCAAGTGGGTCGAAGCTATGCCGACGTTCAAGGATGATGGAGAGACAGCAGCTCTCTTCTTATTTAATCAGATAATATCAAGGTTCGACATCCCGAAGGAGATTGTCACTGACCATGGAAATCACTTTCAAAACAAAATGATGTTTGAATTCACATCAAATCTTGGGTTGAGGAAATAACACTCGTCACCTTATTACCCACAAGTGAATGGTCAGGTGGAAGATATGAATAAGTCACTCAAGACCATTCTATAGCGAACGATCAATTCGGCCAAGTCAAATTGGCATTTGATGTTATACTCGGCATTGTGGGCCTACCGAATGTCTGTAAAGATTTCCACTGGTTTCTCACCTTTTCAAATTGTTTACGGGTTGGAATCAATCTTGCCTATAGAATGTCAGATCCCATCTCTTAAGTTGGCAGTACAGTTATTGCCATACACTTCACCGCTTGAGGAACGCTTATTATATCTCAAGCAGCTCGATGAGAAATGACATGATGCAGCCTTGGCTAACGAGGCTCACAAGCAAAGAGTCAAGTGTCAGTATGATCGGTTCATTCATCCTCAGATTTTCTATGAAGGCAACCTTGTCCTAGTCTATGACCAAGATAAGGATCCCCTCGGGGAAAGAAAGTTCAAACCCATGTGGTTCGGATCGTTCATCGTGAAGGAAGTTTTAAAGAAGGGCGCTTATCATCTGGTTGACTTTGAAGGGAAATCTTTAGCGGAGCCTAGAAATGGGCTCTACCTCAAGAAGTATTACTCGTAGGTGGGTCGCCTTGGGTGATTTCTTGTACATATGTATAGCTCTTATACATTTTTAGTTTTTATCTTTTTGGTTTTATGGACGTGTCGTTTTGATGTCATCTTTTCACTATGGTAGATGTCAAGTGAATCGAACGTGTTCGTGGGATTTGCGGATGGTGCTAACTGACACACTCGAAGGCTTGCTTTTGTAGCTTGGGTGATTTTCACACCTCAAGGCCAGTTGTTATCTTCTAGAGGTATCTGTTTAGGTGACGCCAAAAAAAATGTCGTCGAATATAGTGTAGTAATAGAGTTACTTCATGATGCCTTGTCACATGGTATCTCTTACCTCCAGGTCTACCTAGATGCACAATTGGTTGTGTCCCAGTTAAATGGGGTTTACCATGTTTACGATCCTACTCTACATCGATGATTCCTTAGGGCACGTCTCTTAGAACGTTTTTTTTATTACATTACGTATATCCATGTTCCTAGGAGATTGAATCAAATGACAGATACTCTAGCTAATCAAGTATTAGATTGGCATATTGCACACATGTAAAGAAAAAGCACAC
>SNQJ01S0203351.1:9203-21162 GCA_010110895.2 Picea sitchensis
CGGAATAGATATTTCCCGCAGGGGGGCCCATTGTCACAAGTGGCACAAGTCTATTGGTTCTCAAGTCTCATCCCTCACATGGTGTCTGACCACCGCCACTCATGGACATCACCCTCCACTAAGTCCACTTGTCCCACTTGCTTCTGAGTTTGAGTCCCATCCCATAACTGTTGTCAGCCATGCTGTCAGACCTTTACCCTTCCACTCATGAACGACCCCTTTTGGCGACTTTCACCTCCAATCACCAGCCTCCACGTCACCCTTCCGTATACTTTGGCCACCCTCATCTGCCAACTCATCCCAAGTGGCCCGTTGTCAATTAATAACTGGGCAATATACCCGTTGTCATGCTGACCGTTTTCCCGCGTCCAACCGACCCATTTTTGAATAAAACTACCGTTCTCCCTATTCATTCGTTATTCGTCCATCACGCCAGAAATCTCTTATTCCTCCATTTCTTTCGTATCACCTTCACCCACAGTTTTTCAACCCCACTAACGTAGTGTTTGCTGCAGGTACAGTTGCTAAAATGGTGTCAAAGACAAGACAAGCCGAAGAAGAAGAGAATCCTTTTCTTCCTCCTCCAGTTGACCTAGATAAAGTCCCCTTGGTCGATAAAGATCGATTGATAGCAGACACTATTTGCAGTTTTGACTTTTCTGATCTGCAGTCATGGCTCCGAGAAGTGTTCCTGGACCAGAGTGACGAAATTGGACTCTGGGAGTGAAATTTTCCCCTGTATCTCTTCCCCCAAATTCATCATTTCCCAAAATTCGCCCTCAAATGCCAAGCCCATTACGTCCCCGACCAGAAAGCCATTGTTTCTTCGTCTGGAGACATCCTCTTCTTAATCACCCCAGAAGATATTAACCAGATGATGGAGATAACCCGTGCTGAATCTGCGTCCCTGTTCAACTTAGAAATCCTCACTGAACTATACCAGAAAATGACATTCCCTCAGAGAGCTCAGATCTTCGATCTTTTTCTCCCCACTTCCGCTCCACTCCCATCCACCAATCCCCCGTACCCTTCTTCCTTGTTTTCCACCAAAGGAAATCAAATTATTTCTTCCTTGTGTGCCCTGCTTGGTTACTATTCTGATCAATGGGTAGACGAGCCCATCCTGGGTTTTCTGTCCATTTTCTCAAATGATGAACAACTGACCACGTAATTCGACTACAGTGCCTTCTTGGCCAATAATATCCATGAGCAATTTGTGAATTTCACCACAGAGGGCATGTTCAAGTATTCATCCATTCTGGCTTACATGTTCGTCTATTTTCAAGCCGACAGGTTCAATTTCTCCATGCAGAAGATGGACGCCAACGGGAGGCCCCAACCTATCACAGTATGGACGTCTCTTCTGAAACATAACTCTGTTGAATACGGTTTCAAAGATTTCATTGACCAGTTTTACCACCCTGTGGTAAGTATGTTGAGTGGAATGCCTGAGCCACGAATAAATGATGAAGTCTGGAGAATTCTGCATCTCTCAGACAATGCGAAGATAGGAGACCGGTACTTGTATCAGAATCACACAGAAATCAAATTTTACGGGTGCGAATTGGAACCTTACAAACTCCCTCAATATTTGTCGGTAAGGATTTTTGCATTAGAATATATTAGACAAATAATGAATTCAGACGACATTCATTTCGTTTCCCTGAAGAAAAAACAACAATTAAGGATCAAAGGGTAGATCAACTCTTTCATCTGCAATAGCCGAGGCGCAGGGGAAGAAGCAGATAGAATGTTGAAAGAGATGAAATTCCCTATGAGCTTCATCTGGCACTATGATCCTTGTGTGATCATTTCGGAGATGAGGGTGAAAAATAAAAATTTCCCTTATGCCCATGAGTCCAGGCCGAAGATCGAGAAATTCGCTAATCAGATGGAATGGGAGCCCAACACTTTGATGGACGTGGAACCACCTATTGAGGTGGAAAAGAAGGTGCCCTCAACAAGGGCGCCACCCACTGCCACACCTCAGAATCCCAAGGAAAAGAGGCCCCGACAAGAATCGTCTTCTCCTGTAACAGAGGTGTCGTCGGAGGAGTTTAAGATTCACGCCAAAAGGCCAAAAACAACTTCAACGACAGGCACAATAGTAGAGCAAGAGGTCACAGTCACCACACTGACCACCACAGGGGTCAAGCCCACCAGTCTACCTTTCAGCTCGAGTCAACACAAGGCAATAACACCAGCTATAAAATCCACAGACTCTCCCACAGATGCTCCACCAAGCAAGACTGGGCCCAAGTTGGGAATGTTTGAAAAGTATGATTTGATCAAGAAGAAAAACCAGACTCTTACTACCAACACTTATGCCCAGTTCCAGAAGCAGTCATCCACAACTCAACATAGGATTCTTTCAACATTTGACACAGAAAAAGGTAGGATGCATATGGCTTACCTCCAAGCACAAGTCCCAGATCCCAAGGTTATATCAGATTATAAAAGGGCCACATTTGAGTTTCAGGCTAAAGACGTGCAACCGGCAGATTAGATGGATCTGCACAAGAAAACTGGCGAGATGGTTTTCCACACTTTGGCTCACGCTACAGCTTCTGCATCAAAATTTCGGGTAGCTTTGAGCAATGCCCAGACCCAACTGAAGATGGAGAAAATATCATCTTTCGCAAAAGACAACAAAATCAGGACGTTGGAGGAGCTGGTCCTCAAGATCGGTTATGACCCTGCGAATGTCAAGGTTGTCGAAGAGATGATCAAAAATAAAAATGCTGACATCACATGCTTAAGAAAACGGCTAAATCTCCCTCCCACAAAGGACCCACAGACAAAGGAGATAGCCGAAAAGGAAGGGGAAAAGGATGAGATGTTAAAGTTACTCATGGAGCAGAATGCTCAGCTAAAGGAAATGGAGGCTGATATGGAAAGACTGCTAAAAGAGAAAGAGCAAGCAAAGACAATGGAAGGCATCCCATTGAGTGCTATCCCAATTGCAGGATTGAGCACAACAACAATGACAACCATTCCATCTGCTGCATCAGGGCCACTACCGGAGGGAACAACAGACTTGGCCAAGTCTATGGAGAGGATGAACCTGCAAGAGTCAGAAATCGGCAGGCTTAAGAAAGAAGTGGAGAATCTCCAAGAGCTAAAGACTTCTTTCCAGACTAGTCTATCCAAAGAGAAACAGGTGAATGAGCAAATCAAGAAGGAGTTACAGCAGCTCCAGAAACAGACAATGGCAGGAAAGACTTTGTCAGAGGTAAAAGAGATTGTGTGGACAGATATTTCCAAGTCTATAAATGAAATTTGGCCAATGGTTCAAATCATGTTTGAACAAAATGAGTTGCTCAAGAGGAGCAAGCAGGCAGTTGAGAAAATCATAATGGAGCTGGGAGACATGCCTGCCCAAGCGAATGAAATCATAAGGTTCCTGAATTCAAAGACCAGGGAGGAATTGAAGAATTAAAGATTGAGGACAGGACATAAACTATACTTGAAGTCAAAAGGTTTCTAACCAAAAGGGGCCCCATGCTTCAGCTTGAGGAGAAGATTCAAGTTATGGATCAAGGAGTGCAGAAGTTTTTCAATAAGATAGATGCTCTCCAGAGGAAGGGCCTGCCTGGTCTGAAGGTCATTAACGACAAGTTAATGACACTCCATGATTACAAGAAAAGGTTGAATGAAGTTTCTAAGGACAATTCCAAGTTTGCAGGGATAGAGAGAAGCATCATGGGAAGAGCATTCTTGGATGCCTTGCAGTTGGATATCAGTATCCAACATGAAATTAAACACATATTCACAATCAAGCCTACATTTTCTAAATATACAGAGATGGATGAAGTGTATAAGAGATTTCTTAAACTCACAGGGCTAGGTCATATCAGATGGGAAGAACTGTGTGATCTACTAGATTAGCATATGAGATGTCACAATCCAGTCATCGGTCCAGTCAGAAGAGATTGTGTAAGAACCTCGCCAACGGCCTACCCCAGAAATTTCCGCATGCAGTTGTAATGAGTCATCAAACGGTTTTTGATTAGTTAAAGTAGTTAGACTAAAAATAGAATGAGCATGTCCTGATCAGTTATGACAGGAATGTTTGTAATTTGAATTATAAATACTTCAACTCTCGAAGTATTGAGGGTTGTTGATTCGCACACCCTATTGCTATCAAGCTGTACTATTTTTGAGATCGACCATTAATAAAGAAGAGGCATTTACAGGATTCTTGCATATATTCACTGGTGACGTTGACCTTCTAATTTAAATGTTTTTCTTTCTCTGTATTCATTTTGTTTTCTGAATCTAATCTTTATGAATAGCGTTACATTGCAGGATTTATCTCTGATACCCTGTTTCCAATTCTAAATATTTATATGTTCATCTTCTAATACCTTCAATTAAGAAATTCTTAACTGCTTTTTAGTTGAAGTTATTTTCCTCATCCTTCCTTCTGTCCATCATTTTAATTTATAAAGATCGAGTGAGTATATTATCTCGCCCTGTGGAGGTTTTCTTTAGTATTTCTGGTTGTATTGATTATTTGTTTAAATACAGACCCCATAGCCCAATGGATGTGTAGACCGTCTCAACCAACTTCAAAAACTCATTTACAACAAAACCAACAATTAAATTACCTAGCCTAATATCTGAAATAAAAAACAAAGCTAAATCACATAGAGATATCCCTCTCTGAAGCTGGAAGGGCTAGATCCCAGCTTTAAAAGTGGTTGGTTAAGGTTATCCTTTATAGATTTCTTCTTCAACCTCTAGGAAATTTACAGAGTGCTAACATGGTCAATCCCTGGCATTTCTTCATAGCTCCAAGCGAAGACATTGCATTATTCTTTAAATAGAGTAGTATAAGATACCACTTCTTCGGGTGTGCAATTGGCACCAAGGTTAACGTTTTCCACAACGCCTTCTTTGATCAAAATATCAATAACGATTGTAGTAGAGATATTACCTAGATTCCCTTCAGAAAGAGTATCTTGTGTGAGGATGGGAGATTATGGAGAATTGGTAACATCAGGAGGGAAGACAGAGTGTATGTCTTTGTGAATTTATTCCAGAGGCAGAAGAAAATAGGATCGATGATGGTTATCATCCCAAGGTACGTCATCGATAATAAGCATTTCCATTATAGATTCGTCGGAAGGAAAAATTTGAGAAATGTAATCGATTGCAGACGATAGGGAATCCAACCATGACGACATCGAGTAGGCATCGGGTGCCAATATATGTGGGTTGTTCGGGGAGGGAGAGGAAGATTAAATAGCAATGTATGTGGCCTCGGCTGGGCTAAGTGGCATGGTGTCACCTAGTACATCAAATTCCATAGGACTAGGTACAATCCAAGGGTTAGATGATTCTGAAGATTGATAAGCCATAGTCGAAATCATATTGACAATCATATTGACGGTGGATATATGATGTGTGGTGGGTGGAAGTGGTGTAGGGAAGGTACCCATAAGGATAGAATCTTTCAACAAGACAACAACAACGCTTTCATATGTAACTTTGTGGTCTCCCAAAAAAGGAATGTTGTTGGTTATAGGGGCACGAGAGTCGGGTGTGCAAAAATCTAGTTGGTCGATAGTGACAATTTTTCCTTGATGGGGGAATTGTACACATCGAAACACCGACGAGGCGATGACAATCATATCGTAGAACCAACTTCTTCCGAGTAGTAGGTTGTAATCGAGGGGGGCATCGACCACCTCGACATCAACAGTAACGGTTTTGCCGCCCAACTGAACAACTAAGGATTGTAAAAGTCTGTGAGGATGAAAACCTTGCCCATTGAAAGCGCATAACGTCATAGGTGATTTGTTAAGGGCGGGTGATTTCAAGCCTTTCCAACAAGCCAAAGACATGACACAAGTATAGGCTCCCTCATCTAAGATAGTTCAGTGGATTTGTTGATTGTGAACAACAACATCGATTTGAAAAGCTAGTTGGTGGGAGAGTCGAGGCTGATGATCATCCAGATTAAATGTGAGGTTATTAGATGACTCAGGATCGAAATCACCGATGGAATCCAAGAGAGTTCTACCTTGATTGGGACAGTGTTGTAGAAATTCCAAAGCAGACATAGCACACGGTGCTTGAGCCAAGTCTTCAACGATGTTGTAGTTTTGGGCAGCCCGTGAACTAGGAGTAAAGGTATATTTCCGAATAGTGCTCTTAGGAGGGCGTAAGATGGAGTCAAACGAAGGTTTCTCAATCTGAAGTGGCCCAGACGGAGGGCTAGCAGACGAAGGACTAACGAAAGATGGTTATGGGTCCAGTAAGGAACCATTAGTGGCCTTCAACTTATCAGGTTTAATCGGTGTGTCATATGTCATAGTGCGAGTGGTCAAATTAATCCCGTTAAACATGTAAATGTGGGCACTTGTTGAGGCCTCATCATGGGATTGGCTGGAACTTCCCCCTGGAGTGGGGGTTTGAGCAATCAAGGATTGCTACTGTGGAAAAGGTTGGGTAAGCATAGAAGGTTGTGAATTTCCCTTAAAAATATTTGCCACTTCATCGTGATGTGGACAATCTCGGGTGTAGTGATCATCGCCACAAATGAGACATGGGAATTTCAGTTTTCGTTGTGGTTTTTTTTACGGCAGTAGGGTTTTAAGTTTGATTTTTTGGTTGTTCATTGTTATTGTTTTTCTTTAGTTTATTTCTTGCTTTCTTCTTACCTCCATATTGTTGTGAAGGGGTCGATTGGACCATATTCACCTCAGAGACCTGAGTTTGAGTGGAGGTAGAAGACGGTGTGGTCGAACTGGAAGCAGACGTTGGAGTGGACCATTGGGTTGTTACAATCGATTGGGAAGTAGATTGGGTTTTGACGGAGCCAATGACTCCATCCGCGTGCGAGGTAGATGATGGTTTGGATGGATCAGTAGTGGCACGGGTAGCATTTGGTATCAACTCGTACATAGTACCAAATTGTGAATAGACCAAATCTAAGTACTGAGCTCGAGCAATAGCTTCTTCCTCGGTGACTATACCACCCATGGAAACATCACGAACAATCAGGGGAAACAGTGATTTAGTGAACCATTCTACTAATAACTGGTCATGAATGATCGCTTTGATTAACCTTCGTCCTCGTCTCCATTCATGAATATGATCAGAGATATGTACGAAGTTTGTCTGATGAAGGGAGGTCAATAGTTCGGTACTCGTCTCATATCGAATGGGTAGTTGGAAGTGTGTGAGGAAGGACATGGCAAGGGAGTTGAAATCATGAAAAGAAGAACATGGTATTTCAATATACCACTTTGTTGCAGAACCCGTAAGTGTTCGTTGGAAAAGACGCAAACATATAGAATCATCCATGAGGGAGTTCGATGAACACCACAAATTGAAAGTCATCACATGGTTGTTTGGGTCTTCTCCGAACTTTTCGTCGAATTTTGGAATATGAGAACGAAGTTTAGCTGGAATAGCTGGCCAAACTGGAGAATGAAAAATAAGATCATTCGTTAACCGAGACAAGTCTAGGAGATCCAGAGTCGCCAAGAAAGGTAGTTGTCGGTTAACCTGCGGGTGATACTAGTGTGGCATAGGAATGTTAGTAGGACCATACACCGGGTTAGGTGGATAATTTTAACTAGTGGGTCGTCTTGTATAAGGTTGGTGTTGACCAAGGTACATAGGATTTGAGGGGGTTTGAGAAACATGTGCGAGCAGAGGATAACTGGATGGGTTTTGAGGATTATAAGCCATATTTGGAATTTGTCCATAAGGAGGATATAGATGAGTCACTTGAGGGGGAAGAGGTTGTTGTGGAGCTTGAGGATTGTGTCCCCCCGAGAACTGTGGGTTTCTTGGAAAAGGGATATTCCATGGATTGGGTGTTGTAGACACGTTTTGTCCATGTGGTTGATGATAGTCTCCGGTTTGAGGCTTCCCCCCAGCATGAGGGTGCCCTCCAAATGGAATTTGTCCTCCGGAAGGAGGATGCCCCCCAACATGAAGTGGAGTTCCCGAAATTTGGGAACCAGACATAAACGACTGACCGATGACGCTTAATGGGTTAAAGCCACCAAGATCGGTCCCTCCGGGTTGTTGTATAGGTGTAGAACTTCCAGGCATAACTTGGGTAGTAGCGACAACAGAAGAATCCAATGCTCTGTACCCAAAAGGGAGTGAGGATGAAGGTCTAGGTGTTATTGGTGTGCTAATTGTAGCTTGGCTAACCACTACATTACCAGCAGGAATAGTTAGAATGTGAGGGACCATCGTAGAGTGGGTCGTCTGGAGAGAAAAAGTGGACCTTGGGCCAACAGATGATGTGTTCGGATCAACATATGGTGTATTTGGAAAAACGGTGGTACCGGTAAAATGATTTAAGGGTATGGTGTAGGTAACAGGCACATCGACACCTATTCCTGTTCCATAAAGATCCTGCACCATGCGCGGTGGGCTTCAAACAATTTCTTTGGTCCAATAGGGGTCTTCAACTAGAGGGTTTGAATGAGACCTAGTCCAAACGTCAGAAGGATTGACAATGACAAATTCATCGGCTGAGTTCAGTTGGAGAAAATGCCTTTGATATCCATCAGGAATGCGGAAAGCCTCCAGAGCCTCTAAAACAATTTGAAAATTCTCTAAAGAGGTGGGAACTTCTTCTTGGGAGGTTACAATGTCGTGAACCTCACTCTGTTGAGGAGATTCCTCCATAGAATGAGAGGGTAAAGGGGTAGTCTCTTCCATATTTTTTGGAGGAAGTCCCTATACCCTACGCGAATGGCGTGGAGGGTCGATGTTGGTGAAGAAAAATTGACGAAAACAATATATGGCCAACTACCGAAAAGAAACAACATACACTAATAGAATCTAGGAATCACAACCAAGCAAACAAAACCTTCTCTCGATGACCATGCTAGTTGGTGATGAAATCCAACGTCGCATGATCAAGTCAAGAAGGGGCAGGGATATGGTGGAACAGTTACAATGGCGACCTGCTTAACAAACTTTCACCTTGGTGCAAGCTTCCACGTAGTAATTGTGGATTTACCCTCCAAGGAGCCCGAGTGAGTTTGACCAATGTATGTTCTAGGTACAGTGAGACTTCCCTTCACTGTCACCTTGTGTAAGACCCTAAAGATTGTGGCTACTATGGTTACCAATTCACATTCAGCCCCTGGGCGAGTATAGTCGACAGTCTAGCCTGAATGTACGAGCAGGGTATCTAGCCTGAAATCAACTTGAAAGGATTCCTCTCAACATTATGGGTATACCTTTAAGCAACCCCCATAATAGGATTTGACTACTAAAATTAGTCAAACCATGGAGGGATAATCTCCATAGCTTTCCCGAGTGTGACCTCGTGCGTAACCCCTGTGTGAGAGGGGGATCCCAACAAACTTATACGACAATTGGATTTGACTCTCCCTAGCTCAGGATGCTAATGTTTGTTTTGGAAAATTTGGAGAGTTATGCTCACAGCCTAATCCAAAGTACTAATCCTAGTCTACTATTGGTGGAAGATCCTAGAAAAAAAAATGTTCTAGATAGTTTTTAATTACCGTTCATTTTATAGCCGTTCTTTACTCAAAAGAGGTGTATGAAAGTGAAACGGATGGAATGATGACTCAATCCATAAAAATGCATAAAAGATGATAAGAAGTCATTTCTTTTCGATGAATGTCTATTTAAGGGAGAGAGAGAGTTGTTTTCACTATCAAACACTAATAAGGAATGTCTTCAAACAAATTTTCTCAATCAAATCCAATGTGATGCTAAAACTTTTTAGAAATGTCTTCTAATATGAAAATCAATCACTAAGGTGTCTCTTTATTGTTTGTCTGTGAATAATGATTAATTCAATACGACACTTCCCTTGCCAATTAACCTTTTAGATCCAGGAAACTCAGAGAAGCATAAGCAGGTTTCGTACACACAACACACCCTCTTGTTATGATAAAAAACAAGAAGCAAAAGATAACAAAGATAACAAAGAAAATCAATAATTTCACACAAAAGAGAGATGTTCGAGAACAATGACCTCAAAAAGGAAAAACCAAATGAAGAGATTCATAGAATTTTGATGTCCTTCACCAGCGTTTTTTGCTCAATCAGATAGGAGAGAAAAAAATAGTGGATTGATTTCAAACTCCCAACAGCAGAAAAAACTCAAAAATAATGAAGAAGGCCACAAAATATGAACAACAAAGTATTTGTTCCTTAGAAGGGAGGATGTCAAGGTTCAGTGGGAAGAAGCATTGACTCATAGAGAGGCTCAGCAAGTGAAACACAGAGATTGGACCCTAGAAAAAGCAATTATGGTAAGGTTTTTTCCAAAAGAGGGATGGTTCTCTGGTGTAAGGGGAACCAAGCATTATAGAACTCTATATAACACATCCAGGGAGCATTGGCACTCTACTAGCATGGTCACAGGGGCACCAGGCTTAAAAATCGCATGAAAATGTTCAGAAACCCAAAATTTCAGTCAAATTTTGGCAATCAAGCTGAGTGTGATGGGGTAAGAAGTCAATCAACATATGGAATAAAGTAAATGGGGTGAACAAGTTCTGGAACAAGGTATGAAAACAATCAAAGTGTAAGACAAGGTCTATGATGAAAAATTAAATCCGAAAGTTTCGATTCGACTCTCCCGAGTGGAGTCGCCAGTTTCTGTTGAAGGAAAATCTCCCTGTAGATAGGTAGATCTCCTCTTGAGAGCTAGACTCTTAACTCTTAAGACAGAAGATGTTTATCAAGGACACTGACTTCCTTTCAGATCTATATAAACTAATGTATGAAGAGGAAAGAGAAAATAAGTACCTTTTACCAGTGTTTGTCCCTGCATGCTCCGAGTTCAGCTCCAATCTTTCGCTCCTCGATAAGCCCTGTGGACAAACAAGAGTACAACCACTTCCTACTCTACTGATATTAGCTTGAAATAGACCTATCTATTAGAGACAATTTCATGTGATATTAAGCAAAAACTAGAAAGAAATAGGCCAAGCGTTTCATATTGATGAGAACAACAACGAAAGAAACTTACAACCGTAGATGTGAATGTAGCAGCTTCGTCAAATCCCCTTTGTCTAACCCTTTCTCAAAATATCCATGATCCAGATGACAACAACTTCACTGATTACTCTCCTCCAGTTCACGGTGTGTTTCCTATGAGATCATAGGTTTCATGCTTCTAATTCTTCCCCTTTTTCACCATGAGAGAGACTAATTATATAGGTTTAGAGAGACCTAACCTCTTGAGGTATATTTAGGGTAAGTTGAGGATTCTCCTCCTTGAGTCAGGTATCTTCCATAAGATCATGGCTGGACCAAGGGTTTGAATCCAAATTCCTTCCAAGATTGAAAAGATCTACCCCTTATTCTCCTCAACTGACCAACTGCAACCCATAATAGGCAGCGTTCCCTCAAAAGGACCATCAGAGCGCTATAGCGCTCCCTAGTAGGCTCTAGCGGGGCCCCAACACTCCTAAAAGAAATAGCGCTCCTCCAGAAGGGTTGTTCAACATTATAACACTCCCTAATACTCTATAGGGCAGCGCCAACGCTCCTAAGAGAGGTATAGGGGAGCACTCTCTTTTAAAAACCCAGATTCAATGATTCTTTCAAATGGCAAGAGGTACATAACTCTAGTTAACCATCCCTCTTCCTCCAAATCAAGTGTTTGAGGTGTTTTCAAGTGCCTTTTTTATGTCATTATAAGTATGACATAGGAATCATGGTAGTATACTTTGCTTGACACTTGCGACACTCATGAGCAAAATGTGACACTTGCGACACTTATCGAAGCGAGTAATGTTGATGTGTATCAGAGCTCTTACATAAATATAAGTGATCTTTGTACCATAGTGAATCATTTTTCCATGTAAATGTATCTGATGAAATGGAATCCTGCTGCAACCTTTGAATGAGAGTCCACACTTTTTCGTCATTCTTCCATTCATCCCTTGCTTCTATTATCCAATCAGGTTGGATGATTGAGATAGCATAGAGAAAG
>SNQJ01S0203351.1:32470-46392 GCA_010110895.2 Picea sitchensis
CCCAGATAGTACTTGAACCATTTGAAAGATGGGCCTTAGACTTTGTAGGACCCATTAACCCCCCATCCAATCAAAAAGTTTACATAGTGGTCTGCACAAACTACATGACTAAATGGGTGGAAGCCAAAGCACTCCACAGAGCGACCGAAGGAGCAGTTATAAATTTCTTATTTAAAGACATCTTCATCATATTTGGAGTGCCAAGAGAATTAGTTACAGATGGAGGACCTCCTTTCACTTCTCATGGTTTCAAATCCACTCTTAAAAAATATCATATTCAACATAGAATGACTACAACATACCACCCCCAAGCCAATGGATAGGTGGAAAGCACAAACAAAGTAATAGAAGCCATTCTCACAAAAGCAGTGAAGGAAAACAGAAAGGATTGGTCCTACAGGCTCCCTGAAGCATTATGGGCCTACAGAACTACCTGGAGAAATACTACAAGATTCTCTCCCTATGAATTAGTCTATGGAAAGAGTGTTTTATTTCCTGTGGAATTTGAAATAAAAACCTTAAGGACTGCTTTAGCTGTCAACCTTGATTTGACCGATGCACAGACAACCAGGTTGCAGTAGCTTAATGAATTGGATAAAAAAAGGCTAGATGCCATTCATCAGACAAATATAATTCAAAATCAAAGATCAAAATGGCATGACAAAACGATCAAGAATAAGCAGCTCCAAAAAGGTAATTGGGCCCTACTGTATGACTCTCGGTTCAAAGAATTTCAAGGGAAACTGCGCACAAGATGGCTTGGACCTTACGAAGTAGACACTGTTTTCCCCAATGGAACAGTAAGGCTCCTCACAATCGATGAATCCAGAACACCGTTACTTGTAAATGGTCATCGGCTCCGTCTGTACCAGTGCCCTATTTCCAAAGAATATTTTAAGGCCACATGTGTGGCAGACTCCCATTACCTCTTTTTAGAGGGGGCTTCTACCCCTCATTGCAATTATTTCTTTTAAGTTAATTTCTTTAGTATTAGATTAGATTTTATTTACTAATAATCCCTTTCAAGAAATACCATGTTACAATCGATTTTTGTAGATTCCCGATCAAAGCATAGGACACTAGGAAAGGACGATCCTACTTCACGAAGATACAAGCTTCCCCCATTGCTGAAACACCACTGTCAGCAACCCCACATTTTTTTCCCTTATCACTGTTCAACAATCTTTCACCATTCTTCCCATTGCTGAAACACCACTATCCAACAACTCTTCACATTTCCTCATTGACGAAACAACACCGTCCAACAATTGTTTCGCCCCTCATTTTTTGTTGCTGAAACACCATTGTCAGCAACTTTTCGCTACAGTACGACAATTCTTCACATTTCCTCATTGATGAAACAACACCGTCCAACAATTGTTTCACCCCTTCTTTTCTGTTGCTAAAACACCATTGTCAGCAACTTTTCGCTACAGTCCGGCAATTCTTCACATTCCTCATTGACGAAACAACACCGTCCAACAATTGTTTTGCCCCTTCTTTTATGTTGCTGAAACACCAACTTTTCAACATTATCTGTTAGCAAGATTTTGTGCTCTCACACTACATTTTGTCCTTCCAGTCAACAAATCCTTGATACAATTCATTTAACAAATCAAAAGTCTCTGCCACGACCACTGCAGAACTATCATGGACAGGCATTATATTTTGTTTGCAGCACGAATATGAAGGTAAGGTGAGGTATGTAAATTTTATGTAATACAGTTAAGCTATAGTTAATGAGAAGATTCTAATCATTATGACCACTCGAGTGAAATCATTATTAGCCACACTTGATGGGGGGGGAGGAGATATCAAACTTTTATACCATCATTTCATACGAATTCACCACCGCCATTCCTATTTTATCATCCGTTCATTTGTTTCACCACCATTTGCATGCCTCCACTCGAAAAAAATTCTCTGCACAGAAGTTGTTACTCAACTCTTTGACGGTGTATTTTACCGAACTGATAGCTATGGGAGGCTCTGTTATACGATACGAACCTGCCACGAAAGCCCTGCTAGAACACTATCCAGTAGCCTATCAAAAATTTTCTGCAGGCAGGATGGCTCAGTTATTTTCAGAGACTCTGGGGGTTTGATCAACAACAGGTTCTGCAATTTTCCCAAAATCTCCAGGGAGATCATTCCATTGTTCAAGGGGTTCGGATTTCAGTTATAGAAGAAGATATAGCGCAGGTTTCGGGTCTCCCTACCAATGGCACTCACTTGTTCAGCCGCAAACATATCATCCTGAATGCCCAGCGGGATTTCCTCTCGCCAGAGGAACAAATTGAATTTAAAGGCCGGGGTGTATGACTTAGCTCGTTGCCGCCCCCATGGACGAAAGTTGCAAAATTCGTCAAACACTACCTTACCTACGAAGGCCGATACCAGGTAGTCTACCAACATGATTTTCTCATGTTGTCTCATTTACGGCGTAATAGATTGGTGAACATCCCTTATTATCTGCTCGGTTGTCTCAAAAATATGTCGCACTACTGCAAAAAGGCTAAAGATCCCGCCCTTTCACTCACCCATCACCGTCACGTTCAACTGCTTATCCAAAAGGTTTTTTCCCAACAAAACCTTCCACTAAACAACCCATCTATAGGTCCCCAAGAAGCCGCTGAAATTCCTGAAAATCTTCAGGTACAACAACCACAAAACCCTCCAGACTCTCCAGAAATACCTAACAGTCTGCCTACAGAACCAATCAGTCCAATTAACCCCCCTACCATACCAAGCCTGCCTCACACCTTACCAGAATCATCCACTCCTGCCGTTCATATTCTTAGCGACGATTTTGAGCCAGACAATTCTCCCTGCCCCATCATTGAGGAAAAACCCCCACGAAAATGAAAGCAAATTCCTTTCTTTCCACCCTTTTTACAAAGAAAATGAACAAGGGCCTCAACAAGGGCAACCACTACTACCACTTCCATAGACCCCCAACCCATCTGACTAATACCCCGTACACCTCCAACCTCCCAAATGCCGGAATCTTTACCTATTCCACCCACGGGCACTGAAACACAAGAACCAGATGCCCAAGGTGTTGCGACATCATCTGTTTCAAATCAAGTAGCTGAAACACAAGAACCAGCTATCGATTCAGTAGCTGAAACACAAGAACCAACTACCCATTCAGTAGATGAAACACAAGAACCAAATACCCATTCAGTAGCTGAAACACAATAACCAACTACCCATTCAGTAGATGAAACACAAGAACCAACTACCCATTCAGTAGCTGAAACACAAGAACCAACTACTCATTCAGTGGCTGAAACACAAGAACCAGCCATAGCTGTCACACAAGAACTAGCTACAGCTGAAACACAAGAACCAGCTGCTGATATTGACACTGAGATACAAGAATCAGAGGTCCAGGGTGCTGCAACACTACTTTCCTTACATCAACAAGTTGAAACACAAGAAGTAGTTGTTGATCATGTAGCTGCTCCACAACAACCAGCTAGTGCGGCTATGAATGTTACACAAGAACCAATCACTCCTCAACCAGAACCAACAATGGCCTCTGTTTTACAAGAAAATGAGTTCCTAAAGTCTGAACTGGAAGCCTACAAGAAAGAGCTAGCCATGGAAAAGGAAGCCTATGAAAAGGAACTTAATTTGTACACCCTAGCTCGCACAGTGACCATGTCAGAAGGAACTACAACAGAGAATCCGTGTAGAGAATATATGTGCTGTCAATGTGGGGACATCTACTATCAAGCATGCTACAAAGTAATTCGAATCCCAATGCCAGGAGCTCCCCCTACTCCTTCAACTTTTGCAGTCAAAGAAGAAGAACCTGTTGTAACACAAGAACCAACAGGACCTCCCAAGATTAGGACTGAGCCCTGCCATGCAACAAATGTCAAATCTGAAACCCCTGCTTTTGTTAACAAAGCTGTACAAACAGTGCCTACTAAGGAATCTGCCCCTCTCAGCCAGATCAATATCCACACTATTGTGGAACAATCTACTCAGACCTTACCTCACCCCACTACTTGCAACGCTGAAACAAAAACTCAGGCATGGGATGAGCAGGAAATAATACAGAAATGGAAGAAAGAGTATGTTGCTACACAGGCCAAACACCTGCAAGAGCACAAACAAATCTGGATAAATCATACCTACTCAAATTGGGAAACTTTGGAGCAGATACGCCAGGAAGCTCGTGCCCTTAAGAAACAGAACAAAGAGTTAAAAGGCAGATTGGCCCTGGTATTTGACTTGGCACAAAAGCTATTGGTTGTAAGGAAACCATCCTACAATTACTCCTTGTTCCTTATGGAACAACTTACACGATTTCAGATCAAATCAATCACAGAAGGCAGAACCCATGCAGTGCTACATCCAACAGATTTTTTCAAAACCTTTGCAGAAGCCTCTGCTATGGATCAACACCTCCTCTGTGAGGCATATTTTCATAATGAGGCCATCCCTGAGAATAGGCAGCTGAACCTTAATCCTCTTTTTGGGGACATCCAGATTCAGGCATTCACCTCCTTTCTCCACAATCAGATTATATGGCAGGATGACTTCCTGGCTGCCAAGCACAATGAAGATAACTGCCTTCTCTGGATAAGACCAGAACCACAAAATGCAGCCACCTTTGTTACAGAATACTATGAGTTTTTAAAGAAACCAGGGATGAATGAACACATTCAACAACTACAATCAACAGTGCTTCAGGATTGCCAGCACTTCATCAGATCCACAGAGATTGCTGCCCTCCAGGAAAACAACTTGTTTTGGTAGCAATCCACTGAGAAGAGACAGGAACATAATCCTTTTGGCCCTACTAATATCGAGATAGCAATCTCCAGGGTACCTAACTACATACAGTGTGTTCAGCAATGTGCTGAAAGATGGATAGGGTATCGGTTTTATTTACCTATCCTCTGGTTGCCAATAGAGAGATATCAAATCCATTATAAGTTGCCTAAGAAGACAGAAACAACAGCTTGGCAAAGGTTACAACGTGTCCAAGGGTTCAGAGCGCCAACAAACAGTACCTCCCACAGCTACTGCTTGAGTAACTTGCACGCTCAGAGTCGGTATTCAGACTCTGATTCAAAGTGAAGTTGCCTGAGGACATGCAACATTTTATGTTGGGGGGGATGTTAGGACCACACAATGTACCTTTTTGCCCATACTTTTTTCCACCATTTCACTCTTGTTCACTCACATTTAAACTCATATTATCACTTTATCCTATCTTTCCAAAGGTATACAACATCTCTTCTCTTTACTATACGTTTAATTTGTTTTGCATATAATTTTACATCACTCTTGTACTTAACCATTGATTAGAAATGTATAAGTGCTGAAATAGTTCAAACTGCAGATTAGCATTGAAGCCTGTTGTTGAAACACAGATGTTGTTACACAGTCCATGGTTGACGATGCTGAAACAAAAACTCAGAAGATGTTACACAGTACATGGTCGACGATGCTAAAACACAGATGTTGTTACACAGTCCATGGTTGACGAGGCTGAAACACAGAAGAAGTTGTTACACAATCCATGGTCAATGATGTTGAAACACAGAGGAAGTTGTTACACAGTCAGTGGTCGACGATGATAAAACACAGAAGAAGTTGTTACACAGTCAATGGTCGACGATGCTGAAACACCGAAGCTGTTAGACAGTCCGTGGTCAACGATGTTGAACAACAACTCACACAGATTGACTACATAGTCAGAATGCAAATCCCGTGGCTGAAACAACCCGCGATTTGCGATGCCGAAACAACATACAATAACAAGAAACAAAAGAGCTATTACTCCAGCCATAACAACAACACTTCACTCAGCACTCGTAATAACATTATGTTGTGGAAGACTAGGAGACCCTATTCCGGTTTAGAAAGTCGATCTAACTAAGAATAGGACCTAGATATACACCTATAATTTGTTGATCAATTGTATCGAAGGGATTTTCCTCTTTAAATGAGAGGAAATCACCATTCGAGGGGATCATCATTTTTTGTACTAAGAAACTTTTACAGAGAAGGACGTACTTCATTTCAGATTGTAATATGATACATTGACCGATGAATAAAAGACTGTTCTGAGCATTTCTCTCTAGCCTTTTCATTTCAGGGGAATCTTGTGAGAAGGGAGGGCCCACCTTCTTCACAAGATTCACCCGTTAGTTTTATAGTGTGTTAGTGTGATCTATGTTTATGCCTTGATTAATTTCTTTTTTGCTGAAACACTACTTTAATGAACTCTGCTTTGCTGAAACACTACTGAACTCTGTCTTGCCAAGAACTCTGCTTTACAGAACGTTACATTGTTTTCATGTGGTTCATGCTTGGGTAACTGTTAATCATTTTAGTTAACAATTCTGTGTGATGAATTTATGAAAGCTTGCTAATCAGAGATTGGTGCTGAAGGTTCCTACTTGGGAAAGAATTAGGGTCCTGTTCTCTGTTAGAAATAGTTAGCCTTCAATTATTTTCATGAGTGTGCTAATCAGAGACTGGTGCTGGAGGTTCCTGCTTTGGGAAGGAATTAGGGTCCTGTTCTCTGTTAGAAATAGTTAGCCTTCAATTATTTTCATGAGTGTGCTAATCATAGACTGGTGTTGAAGGTTCCTGCTTGGGAAGGAATTACGGTCTCGTTCTCTGTTAGAAATAGTTAGCCTTCAATGCATTAATGAGTTCACGAAAGTGTGTTAATCAGAAACAAGGTGTTGAAGTTTCCTGCTTGGGAAATAGGGTCCTGTTCTCTGGTTACAAAATAGTTGGTCTTTCTTGTTGAAGTTGTTATTTTAATGTAATCCAGGATTCTTCAGATTAATCATCTCTTTAAGCTCTGCAATAGGTAGGTTGCTTTCCTGTAATTCAAGTCAGAACTTCAGTTTATTCAAGGCAAGTGTGATTAATATAGTTTTTACTACAAGTCTAGGTTGCTTTTGAGATTGAGCATATATAGTGTGTGGTTGCCTTTGAAATAAACAGACTTCCCTGGGTTGACAATTTATGTAGAACTTGATTGTTTAGATTAATTAAGCAATTATAGTGACCAACAGACAGAGCGTGTCCCCCTTATTTCCCTCACCTCTGCAAAATCTTGGTTCCTGTAGTCCCCATAAAGATACCTCAGGTGAGACTTCTCCTGCTTGCAGGTGATACCGAAAGGGCCGATATCTGTAGGGTTTTTTTCGACTAATTACCTCAAACATAGGGTCTCAAACCTACCCGCACACGTGCGCCAACAAATGGTTCCATTGCCGGGACCTAGAAGCTAGAAGTGAGGGAATGTTTTGGAGACCAACGAGGAAGGAGACATGGAAAATTTTAAGAACCCTCCCTAAATTTATATGTATAATAAATGGACAAATCCCCATGACACATGGGAGAGTGTGAAGACTATTTTATCAATAACATAATATGCATATATAATTTTTTGGCGAATATTTCACCAAAGTATATAATCTTTTAAAATTAGGGTGAATCTTTCACAAAATTATAAAATCTTGTGAAATTGTGGTGAATTTTCACATAATTATATAACCTTTTAAAAGTCTTGGAGAATATTTTAAAAGTCTATTAATTTAAATAAATTCGAATCAATGTTTGATCTTGGGAGTATTCCAAGAAAATATGGTATTGAAACATTGTGCTGAAACAACATGCTGAAACACCTAGATGAAACATGCTGCACACATGAAGAACACTATGCATAATTAATAAGAATGTTCAATGAATGCAGATATATTGGTGCTAAAACACCGTGTTGAAACACGCACGAAGAAGACTATCTTAATATACTCAAGTGACTTAGTGAGACACTGTTCGGTGCTGAAATTGCCCCTTTTTCCTTATTATTTCCATGCCATTTTCATCTTATTCTCTTGTATTAATTCATCCCTATTGTTTACATTTCCTATGAGAACATCAATTCTAGAGAAGGTACAATTCATTATTCATTCAACATTGTGTTATGTTAGAACTTAATTCATAGTTAACTTGTAAACTAGGATGATGTTTCCTTAGTCCTAATTTGGTTAATTACACAGTCATACCTGTAAACCACATAGATGTACATATATGCATATATGTTGGTGCTAAAAAATTGTCCTGAAACACCTGGCTGAAACATGTTGTATGCACGAAGAAGACTATGCAGAATTAATAAGAATGGATGCAGATATGTTGGTGCTGAAACACGCATGAAGAAGACTATGTAGTATGGGCCATGGCCCCACCAATTCCATCATATCCAACTTGCAGAGTTACTCCACCATTTTAATATGTGGCCATCAATAATAAGTATCTATTAATGGAAGGTACTGAAAATTTGAATGTAATTGCCACCTCATATATTGCTTGTCGGCAGCCGCCGGTCAGTTCCCACATGTACATGTCTGTGGTTTAGAGCCTATAGGTATGACTGGTTAGTGGGTCACTGTGACATGTGTTTGACATCACATGATATTGTGAAATAATGACTATTCCACACCCTTCTACATCACGAATAGATGACCAATACCATCAGTTCAAGTTAGGGGCTATCCCATCATCCCTGAATAAATTAACCAAACACTGTAAACATTCAATCAAAATGGTTGTCAGGTTGATTTTTCCCATGAAATTCTAATCAACACCACCTTTCCAAAAATACCAACAAATATCCTTCCATTGTTCATGCGCGCTCATGCATGTTGAAGCTCTTGGTTCTGTGTTGGGAATTTTGAAACTAAAACTCCTTTGCAATATTGTAACAAATAATTACACAGAATAACGTTCAACATGGGAGGATTTGCAGTCCGTCATGAACCAGTAACCCTCGACACCCTGCGTCGGTGCCCATAAGTCTACAAAATATTTGAAGACGCAAGGTGGGTATCGTATTTCGAGCGGTTGGACAGGTTTGATAGTGATATTGCCCTTGAATTCGCCTAGAATTTAACAGGAACCCATTTGCATGTTAGAGGTTTGGATATTAGTTTAATAGAGGAGGTTATATCCTCTGTTACGGGGCTTCCTAGAACTGGAAGAAAATGGTTTGGATGAAGGCAAACCATTCCTAATGAAACAACCAATTTCTTGGAGGAAGGAAAGCAAGTGCAGCCTAGAGGACGTGGCACAACAATAGAGTCTTTACCTCAACCTTGTGACCAGATTGATGTTTTCTTGAAGAAATATATTACATGTGAAGGTAGGTACAAGACATATATGATTTTGTTCTACTGTCACACCTTCATCATGGCTCATTGATAAATATGCCTTCTTATCCGTTAGAATCTTTTCATAATATGGCACATTATGTAAGACAATCCCATTTTCCCCAAGGTTCTGTCACACACCACTCTCTGATAAAATTAATAGTGTTGAGAGCCTTGGAACTACAAAAACAGAGATGGGCTCAATTCATTGTGAGGGGAGCAATAGAAGTTGATGAAAATGATGACAATGAATCATAAAAGGAGGTAGGAAGTAGTGACAAGAGTATTTTAGATAGGGAAAGAGATGAAAGAGAAGGAATTAATGAAGAGTTGGGACAAGATAATGTTGTTGGAGAACTAGGACATGGCAGTGGTGATGTAGAAATGAGGGATAACCCTAGAGTTTTTATTGCATAAGATGTACATATGGAAGATATTGGAGTGAAGATGGAGGAATCTCTGCACCAAAACCCTGAAAAATCACCTACCATTAGGGCAGAGGAAAATGAGCAGTTGATAAAGGAGAATCAACCAACACAACACGAAGGAGGGGATACAAAAAAATAACCAAGTGTGGAAGAACCCATGGAGAAATGAGGAAAGGATCAGATATAGAGATGCCTTCTAGAGATACAGTGAAGGAGTTAATTTTGGAGAGGTCACCATCACTTGAAAGGGAAACAACTCCACTAGAACATTTTTGAGAGGTTGAAACAATGATTCAAAGCGAGAATGTAATTGAGTTGCAGGAAGAATCATCTTCTTTGCATGACGATTCTACCCATGTTTCCCTTGATTATGAAGTTGAAATTGTCTCAGAGAAACCTCCCCAAACAATTCTGAATCTATTAAGGAGGAAGAGGCCATTTCCAATGTTTCCATAAACTTTCCCAAGTACAAGGAGAAGAACCAGGGCTGTTGTCGCACCATAAGAAACTAAACTGAAAATGAAAGAAATTGAGATTCAAGTGTTGCGTCATCTTTCACCCAATATAACAAAAGAAACACTGGGTGATGAACAACAACAAGAAGTTGTCACTGTAACATAAGAACCAATTGACAACCTGACCCCAAATCAAAGAGTTGTTGAAACACAAGAACCTACTGTTGAAAGAGGTAAAATTCAGATTCATTCCCTTTTGTTTGAGAATGATCAATTGAAAAGAGAAGTTCAAAGGATTACGGGGGAATTCAAAATGCTAAAAGAATAAAAGGGATCCCAAAGGCCTCTGCCTCATGATCTAGATTTATTAGTGCAAGCAACCCATCTTTTAGAAGGGCAGACTATGCCATCAGATAAGTCTAAAAGACATGAAACATTTAAGGAATATTTGTGTCCTGAGTGTGGGGATATTTATAGATTGGATGGGTATGAGGTGACCCTTCTTGAGCCCTCAACTTTGGGACTAATTTGAAGACAGGAAGAACTGGATGAGGAAGAACAAAGAAAGAAAGCCACTACCACAGAAGAACTAGTGGCCAAGGAAGAAGAAAAGCAGATTGCTGAAATACCTGAGAATGCCACTGTAACACAAGAACCAGTGGTATCTGATTTAAATTTGCAGTCTAAAAAGGATATACAAGAAGTTGTCAATGTAACATAAGAATGAATGATGACTAAGACTCTTGAACCAACCCAGCTTGAGAGTACCACTACTACACAAGAAGCAGTGGTACCTAATTTAAATCAAAAATCTGATGAGGCCACGAAAGAAGAACCTATCACAAAAGGACCAGTGGTACCTAATTTAAATAAAAAATATGATGAGACCACGAAAGAAGAACCTGTCACACAAGAACCAGTGGTTGAGGAAGAGGAATTAACACAACCAGATAAAGTCACTATTACACAAGAACCAATGACATAAGCTCAAATTCCTCTAGAAATCAGTGATGAGGATGAACAAAAAGTTGACCATCATGACATAGAAGATAATACTATATTTTTGCTGGTAGAGATTGATAAATGGAAGCCATAGGTTGCCATGTTTGGAGAAGGAATGATTCCTGTGCCATCTCACAGAAAGGAAATACAGTACCTCAAGGAGAAATACACTGAATTTTTGATGTCTAAGAAATTTAAATGGGAATAAATGAAGAAGGAATTGGGAGAGTTGAAGAAGCTGCAAGCTAAGTGCTCGATTCTGCAACAGGATAAAAATAAAATGTATTTGTTAGCATAAGAGTTGTTGAGTTGTAGAAGTCCTTCTCCCTCATACCTGATCTTCCTTCATGAACAATTAACTCTTTTTATGCTTAAAGCTATTAAGGAAGGAAGGCCTTATAAAATGATTAGTGCCTTTGAGTTTTTAGAAACTTTCTCCCATAGTGATTTCTGAGATCAACATTTCTTGTGTGAGCTTTATTTGCATGAACAAGCCTCCCTGTTGGATATAAAATTTAATCCCATTCCCTATGTAGGATATGCGCAGCTGAGAGCCTTCACTTCTTTTTTGAACAATCAGGAAAAATGGTGGAATTCCTTCCACACCATTAGCACTCTGTAAATTTGTTCGGATGATAAAAAAAATGACAGAGGTAACCTACAAACCAAATTTAGAGATGGGTACTACCCTACTCATCTCAGAGACGGATATCTCCTGTCACTTGGCCTTCAACTTATGAGTTTTCTTTAATAAATTAATGGCTAGGTTTTTTTGCTTTGAAGAGTTTTTTATAATTTTTCTGGCAAGGAAGGGGAGGGACACTTAGGGCTATGGAGTCAAACTTCTGAAATGAATGGAAGTGCTAACTTGTCGGTAGAACTCTCTAGAGGATAAAGGATAAATGAGGCAATACATATGAGTTATAAATTGTATATTTCCAAAGTGTAAGAAGAAAGGAAAAACATACAACTGTATCAGAGCATTACATAAATGAATTCTGACATTAGTTAGGAAGAACTTAACACAATTTAAATTTCTTAAGCCAAGAGCATCACAAGGTGAATTTTGGGCCTTTAATTATCCAATTTAAATAGAAGACAGTGGAAATGGAATTTAAGCATACATGAAATACATACAAAGAGAGGAGACAAAAATCAGATCACCACCATTAGAATCTTTTCATGGAAACTTCAAGACTTCTGCATCTGTATTCTATTCAGCTTCAGAAAATTACATTCAAGTTCCGAATAGATAAAATCGTGCCCTTGCACTTCTTCCAACCCCTAATACATTTGGAACTCCTAATATTTATACAAGTTGATATCCTTTGGTTTGAAACCGATTACAATGATTGAAATGAACCGTTTCAGTTTCAAAACCAATTACAATAATTACAAGGGACAGTTTCGGTTTGAAACCGATTACAATAATTAGTAAGAAAACGTTTCATGATCCAGATTCTGGCTCTTCTGGCGTTTTCATTTCTTTCTTCGCCACTTGTTTTTTCTTTGGTCTTCCACGTGATCTGCCATCTTCAGTGACATCTGGGCATCATATACTGGACCCTGGAAAACTGCCTTTTGTTTTATCCAACCGTACTATCTACTTCCATTGCAAGTCAAAAGGGATATCATAATTTGTCATTTCCTTTATCAAATTCTCCAGGTCAATGCAAGAAGCATATGACATAACTTGCAATCCAAGTTTGACTGCTTTGAACTGATTCAAAATTTCAAAGTCTGTAATTAGATGCTCAACTAGTGTAACTCCTTTCATATTTTCCTTCAGGGTATTGAATTTGGAATGATCCATTCTAGACTGAGTCAAACAAGCATTGTATCCTTCCTGATCATACAATTTTCCTTTGCCATCCCAAAATGGTGGAAGGCCTTTGATAAACAATTCTTCAAACAAATCCTTGATCTCTTGCACACTTTGCTCCATCTGTGTTGCCTTGGTTTGGACTGATTTCAACAGGTTATGTTTAGCAATAACCCTCCTAGCCCAGATAATCAATTTATTTCCATCTTTAACTCCAATGGTATGAAGGTCTATAGTAGGAATGGATTTGAGTATATTTATGGTGTTTTGTGTCCATTCTGATGGTTTCTTCACTAAATTTTCATTCAAAACAGTGCACCTTCTTCTGGCTATGATGGCTATGCTGTATTTATCATTAATGAAATTCAAATATACTATGAACTTTGAAACTTTAGCAGCTATAGGGTCCCAGATGATATGATTTCCCCCCTGTAACATGCCTTTGCCTCTTAATCTCATTTTCAATTTATCTATCATTTCATGCAAGACTTCATTCTCCTTTTGAAATTGAGCCATTCTTTCATCCTTTGCCTGCATTTCCTGCTTCAATTTCTCTATGCTTCCTTTTATCCCTTTGATTTCTCCTTCTTTCAGACTAACTTGTGACATAACATGGACAAGTTCTTCAGTGTTTGGCCCAACTTTTGCAACATGAGGTACAACTACAACCCTGTTTAGCAATTTTGTCTGCTCTTGTTGTTGGTTGTGGAGCCTGATTATCTTCCTGATTCAGAGGTCCTTGCTTTCAACCGTGTTTATACCCCATGAAGTATTTACACCCCAGAAGTATGTACACTCTTCCATGCGGGGGAGTGCAGAGAGAGGGTACCCCCTCTGCGGGGTCTGGGGGCAAGCGGGGATTCGGGGGCGAAGCCCCCGAAGCAAAAATTGCCTTATAAAAGTATATTGTAATTTCATTGTAAATCTAGACCGTTCATTATAAGGTCGCAGATCTAATGGTAGAGATTATGTTAGGGTTTTTTTCCCTAGAAGGCAACCCTCTTTTATGAGGGAAATGTAT